>BGNK01001542.1:124015-141918 GCA_003297005.1 Symbiodinium sp. clade A Y106
GTGAGGGCGCGGGGGGGTGTGGGCACGCATTGGCAGCCTTTAAATACTCTCTAAACACCTAGCAAACGCAAGCCAGGTGTGGGTGGGTGGGTGGGTGTGTGTGTGCGTGCTGTTTCTTGTTTTGCTCTGCTTTGGTGTCTGTCTGTCAATCTAGCAGGCTCTTGAGAGCTGGGCATTTTGAAGACAAGTTAAGTGTGAGCTTACCTGACATGTGGTAGTGTTGATTCTGCTTACCCCAGAGCCTCAGACAACAGCCAGACTTTCGCTTAAAGCGCTGTGCCGTCTGTTGCTGCATGCTGTCTGATCGCTGCTGTGCAGCTGGCAGCACATGAGAACTGTCTGTGAAACACCTGCTTCTACTCGCCGTTGACGCACAACCTGAGTCAGGCCAATGTCTGGCCCTTCGGGTGATTCTGAGTGTGGGCAGTCCAAGGCTCGAAGAGGCTCGAAGCTATGTGGGAATGCGGCCGCTAACCGAGGCGCCATGGCTCCTGGATGCACAGCCACATTCCCAAAGCTGTTTTAACTCTTGCGGACTGTCTCTGGGCAAGGCCATGTGCTCTGCCTGAAATTGGCGGTTCCAAATCGCGCCACCTTTGGGAACCCCTTCCCAAGTTGGGAGGAGGTCGTCTTCTTCGTCGATCTCCTGGAACGATTGCAGCTCCCATCCCGGCCCAGCTCATGGGAAACCCTTACTGAACACCGAAACTTTGCAAAGGTCCTCTTCACTCTCTTCCTGCTCCATGAGCTCGTTTCCTTCCTGCTCCGGTGCGTTGTCGTCCATCTCGCGCTGGAAAGCGGAATTCTCCAAGAGAGGTGGGAAGCCCGGGATCCAGCAGCTGGTCAGGGCCGCGTAGTTCACGTAGAGACCTGCAGCTACTATAGGGGCCCTTAATGGCCCTTTTTTCTTACCCATATACTATTTTGGACGGCTCCTGATTATTAACTTATTCTAATAATTAAGGCCCCGGTATCACAGCTCATGGCAGGGCTCCGGGACGCAACGCACTTTCATGCATCCGGACCTGGAAACTCATCGTAGAGCTCCTTCTCTTCCTCCATGGTAACGTGGAGGAGCGATGCCCACAACACGAAGCCGACCATAACCAGCATGCCCGGGTTGCATAGGGCCAGCTGCGTGCCTCACCCAGGGGCTGTCTCTGAGCTTAAGCCGGCTGAAGCCTCAGCCTCAAGGAAGTGTTTCGAAGCTTCGGCTCCGCATCCCGGCCCTGCGTCCCTGACCTGGCCTAGACCCCACAGAAGAGCTCCCAGGTACGCTGGGTGGCGTTCCCAGGCGTAGGGACCTTCACGAACTACCCGGCGATTCGGAATCTCCAAGCCTCAAGAACTCGTCAAGCGAAGCGAGGCATCCCTCCCTCCGGCACCGGCATCCGCAAGCAACGTTCCCTCTCCTCTCCAAGCAGAGCCCCACTTATATAATGTAAACCGAAGCCACCCACCAGCTCATCCTCCTCCAGCTCCCGTGTCGAGGCCCAGAAGTTTCTGTCCTCCCGCTCAAAGACACAAACAGCAGGGCAGGGCACAGACCTCCCCACCCTACGCGCAGCTGTCCGCCACGCGAGCAGCCCAGGTCACCAAGCCCTGGCCCAAGGCCATGGACACAATGCCTGAAGTCAGAGAAGGGCCTAGGCCTAGCCGTAGAGAGGCTTATCCTCACTCCCTCTTGGAAAAAATCTTTTGTTACCTGGCAGAGCCGCCGTTGCTCTTGCTGCTGAGCGTCCTAAAAGGACAAGAGGCGTCCATAGCTTGAAGTCTGGGAAGTACCTCCATTCCAGAAAAAATTCCAGGCAGCTCAGTGCCACGGCGGCATCATAGGCCGGAAAAACCGGGAAAAAGAAGGACAACGTGGAGAGGTAGTCCGGTGGCAGAGTTTTACACTCTTTCAAGTAGCTCTGCAGGTACAGGATGCAGGCCTGCAGCAGCAACATTACGTGCAACATTCCTAAATCAAGTTGGCAAACCGCTGCAACCTACGGTCACAAGTCGTGTCCATTTCTACTTCTGGCCGTAAGCTCCCAGCGAAGATGACAACGATGGACCATGGCCCCAGCGAGTCTTCACCATCTGCAGCCAAAAGCCAAGATCCAAGTTCCGCCAGAGCATGTCCACCGTGGAACGCCAGCACCCCCTTCTCTGGGATGGCAGAGCCTACTCTGGGCCTAACCTGGCATTCTGAAACCACCCTTTTAAAAGGTGCTTTCCTCCCGCATTCATCTCAGAGCAGGCTCCCTCCAATAACCGCAATAACGACGATATGAAACATGGAAAGGGGAAATGCAGGCCTTTGAGGTTCTCCGCATGCAAACACTAACAAACATCTCCTATATAGGTCCTAGGCAATGCTTTGGCTCCCAGTACTCGCACGACTACTGGTCAAAGACGCAGTCCAGGAGTCAGGCAGTCCAGGACCACACCAAAAATTCAAGTTCAGGCATAAACTGCACGAAACCAAGTAGTGGCGAAGGTGGCACTGGCACTGGCACTGGCGCTATAATACTGGCACCACCACCACCACTACCACCATCACGACTACGACGACTACTGCTACTGCCACTGCTGCTGCTGCTGCTGTCACTACTACTACTACTCCTTGTTCTTTTTTCTTCTGCTACTACTACTACTTCTTCTACTACTACTACGACTCCTACTCCTACTCCTACTCCTACTCCTACTATTCCTACTATTACTCCTATTCCTCTTCTACTCCTCCTCCTCCTACTACTGGTAGCAGTAGTAGTAGTAGTAGTAGTAGTAGTAGCAGGAGTAGTAGTAGTAGTCGTAGAAGTTGAAGTAGCAGTAGAAGTAGAAGTAGTAGTACTACTACTACTACTTCTACTACTACTACTACTGCTGCTACTACTACTGCTACTGCTACTGCTACTGCTATTGCTATTGCTACTGTTATTGCTCCCGCTTCTCCTCCTGCTGCTGTGGTACTCCTTCTTCTCCTTGTTCAACTGCTACGGCTCCTGCTACGACTACTGCTTCTACTGTCGCCTGACTGCTGCTGCGCCGCCAGAAGAAGCAAATACACACATACACACGCACACACACACATACAATCCGGGTGACTTCGACAGCGAAATTTGTACACTGACAGCTGTTCAGGTTCATGGAGAGAAAACCCGAACATTCTCACAAGCCCCACTGCAACAGCACAGGGCCGTTTGACCCTAATCAAGATCGTTCCTAATAAGACATCATAGTCTGGCAGCCAGGCAATCCCTAGCCATGCTACATGGTGATACTTGGTTACCTTGCAGGGCTCATCCACTGCAAGCCCAAAACAACAGCCTTAAAACAACAGCCTTTTAGTTTTCCGGTTGTTTGAACAGCTACTACGTCGATCTGAATATGCCCAGCCCTGCCAACTGCACTCCCGTTCTGAACTTAAGCCCAAGCTGCGCACACCAGAAGCAACGCCCACTCGCTGCCATAGTCCCGCAGAAGGATTATGAGCGCAAGGTGGCAAGCCAGGAAAGACCACACCAAGTAGTAGGCCTCGGGTAGAATATGGCGGACTGCTCTGTCAAGCCCAAGCCATCCAAGCCAAACTACCTCATCCCACCACACATCGAGACGACGTCTTCAAATGCTTCTGGCTTAGCATTCGTGGAACGCGAGATAATGGCAGGGGCACAATCATTGACTGGCATGGCAGACATGTGCTCTCTTCTTTCCAGAGAAATCAAGATCACACCCCCGCTGAACTCGTGCAGCAAGCGGTGGGACTCTGAACCTTCAGCCTCTTTGTCAGCGTTGGTTGTTGACTCCGAGCTGCGCTTCAAGGCTCTTGACATCTCTAAGCTATCTTCGTTGTGAAACCGACGTTTCGGCATGTGTGCCTGATGCGTACGTTCTGTCATTGCAAGACAATGACGATCGTCAACAAGCGACTCGGAAATCGAAGGTAGCATCGCAGGCAAGACCTCTGCCTGCTACACCCCAGCCGATCTCCTTCAACTGTAAACTGCAGCACCAGCGGCCGAACAGGGCTCGAGGATGGAAACCACGAAACCTCAACTCCCGTCGCGTGTCGAAATCAGCAGTCACGAGATCAAGGAGCCAACGCGGAACAAACTTTGAGTCGCAGGACACTTTGCTGTCTTTTTTGCATCCGGGCTTGGGAAGTCGGCCGGGGAAGGTGACAGGCAACAACGGCATCGCGCCAAGCTGCAGCACTACTGGCTATAGCTCATGATCTTACGATGCCAAAGCTGACTGACGATTTCAACTGTAAGTACAAGGTGAAATTCCTCTAATGGAATAAGATGCATAGCTTGCAAGGGCGAGAGCAGAACTTCGCTGCCTAAGACCCTAACCATAAGCCCTACAACTTTCAGAACGCCCTCCTTGACTCCAAGGAGCCACAGAGCGCTCCCGCGGCAACGGCGGCCAGTCCACGAGAAGCCTTCGAGGCAGGCTCACGTCAAATGGCCACCAGCTCCGTCAACTGACGAGATCCTTGTGTCGTCATCGTCTCTCTACTGGCTTTGGCCCGCCTTCTTCTTGTCCGGGTACTCGAGCTCGTCGTAGAATCGCGTAGGCGCAGGTGGCCTCACCAGCCGTTGCATGCTGTAGCTACAATGTCTCTGGAAAAGGAGAAGCAAGAGAGAAACAGGATGGAAGAACCCTTTTCCACATAGACTTGGGAAACTGGGGGCCTGACACCACGATCTTGCCCTTTCTTGGTTCGGGCAGAGTCGGAGGGGCGGTGTAGCGAGGATTGTGAAGGTGAGCTTGCCACTGTTGAATCCTCAGCGACCGCACTCAAACTCGCAGCTAAAAGAACAAGGGAATGCCACAAGAAATGCACCCGTGGTTCACCTATTTACAGCGGCTACTGTACAACTTAGAGCCTCGGCAAATGAAACTGCGGGACAGCAGCTGCTGCATACGCTGGCGCTGTTGGGCGAGGTGCATCCTGGCAAAGCCGACCACTAGCCGCTGGCACGACGAAGCCCAAATCCCGAAACAGAATCTAGAACAACAACATTTACACTTTTCCGTTGCTGCCGACATGTAAGACATCAGACGTGCTGATGAAACAACAGCAAACAGAACGTGATGCCTGCGAGTGCACAAAGCGCGAAAGGTGCATGTGCCCAACTGAGTTCTCCCCCTACACCCTTGGGACGTGCAAGTCTCTGCTGCATCATCATCTCTCGTCTTCGCAGCTGCTCCATGAGCGCGGCAGGGCCCTTGCTGTCTTCCTGACAGATTTCACTTGATCCGATACACGCTGCAGCGGCCCTACAGGAACCCCTGAGCTGCCTCCGGAAGCTCCACACCTTCCTTGGCCGCTAGAGCTTTCAGCACCGCACTGTCAGGGCAGCAGAAGAGCCCCTGCCTAAGTGTCGGACGAGGCTCAGCCAGACATGGCAGCGTGAAGCACTAGCACCCGCTTCCTGCCTCAGCACTGCCGCAGCAGCTTCCACATGGCCCATCTCCTGGCCAGGTGAGTTCATTATGATGCCCGGCACGGCACCCACCGCGGGCGCCCACCTTGAACTCCTCATATTTTTGCAGGATGGCGAGTCCGCGATCTGGTGCCTTGGCTGCATCAGAATCGGAGAGTCAGAGCTGAGACGACAAAGATCCTCCGCGAAATAACCACGGTTGAAGCCTGGAGGCAGCATTGGCACCAGCGGCAGCGTTTGCCGGAGCAGCTTTCGGTTCGTTCGCCTCCGGTGGCTGCGATGAACTCGAAGACTCGTCATCCGAGGCCTGCAGAGGCTCTAGAAGCTCATTGGGCTTCGCGGCCTCGTCAGGAGTTTGATTTGACGGATCCTCCGTGCTCGGGTCCGCCTCTTGATCTCCTGAGGGCTCCTCTGCGTCCTTCTCAGAACCCTGGTCCACATCCTCGGTCGCAGGCTCTGGCAGCTGCGGAGACTCGTCCTCCACCTGTTCGCCCTCCTGCGATGCCGGCGGGTCCTCCATGGCTGCTTCTAGCAAACATCTCACGGCATCCTGCGATGCGGAAGTGAAAATGGCTGTGGGTAGCATGCCCGACCCTCAAGTTTTGCAGAAAGCATCCCAAGCCGATGGGCAAAGCTTGCCAAAGGGCACTGCTTCCAGTACACGGCCGCACCCGAGTCTTGCAAAGAGCTCGGGCTGCACAAGCACATAATCACGCACCAGTACGAGTAGTGTTGAAAACAGCGGCTCTAGGCCTTCCCCACCATAGTCGAGTCCAACAACGAAACCTTACAAAAAGCCCCTTTGCTACCAAGCCATCAATTGTCGTTTCAATTCAACTTCCGTTTTGAACAACTTGCAAGGAAGCTGTGAACAAACACCTCCACATCCAAACAACCTCAAAACCCGAAGGTCCCAGAAAAAGGGCCCTGCCCGGGGCGCACCTGGAGCCTTCCGAGGGCCTGCCGATTCAGGCGCTTCATCACCAGATCCTTGGCTTCGATCTCAAGGCCGGTGTCTCGGAAACTCTCCTGCAGGGACTGTGGCCGCTGCATCGCGATAGTTCAGGGTGGCGAAGCTCCTCCAAAAGGTGAATTTTGTCAGATACTGCCGAGATTGCCACTGGAGCTAGCTCAACCCTGTCACAGCAAACAACTTCACGGAATCGCTCCAGGCACTTATGGCGAGGTTCGCTGGGCTGAACTCTTCCATCTGCGAAAAGAGCTGATGACAAATCCCTGCCTCGGCGTGCAAGACGAGCATGCGTTAATGCTTGCCGTGGACGTGTAATTGTACCCCTTCCCGAGGCTCTAGGCCCCAAGCCAGGAGGCGGTTATCGCGGTGATTGAGCCTCATGCTCTCGCAGATCTGGTCTCGGACAACTCATGGCAAACTGGTATAGAATGGCAAAAGAAAACAACCTTTCTTTGCTTGAGGTATCGACACGGCCAAGGACCAGCTGAGGTCTGTCAGCGCCTCCAATACCCGCAACGGCTTGCACCTTGCTTAGCTTCCTGCTTTGCACCTTTTTGCCTCCTCCAAGCCGGCCAAAGACTTTTTTCAGCACTTCGACTCAGCTAGTGGCGGCGCAGGCGGGATATGTACATGGGCCCGTACGGTGTCCGATCCGGAAGAATCAGAACCTTGCCGTCGCAAAGATGCAATGCATCATACATCAACACTGACTTAGACCAAGTTGGGCTGCTTGATGATATGCACGTAGTCCCAAGGCTTGGACGCCACACTGGGTCGCGTCAGCACCCTGCAGAAGCCGCGAAGCTTGATCAGGGAAGGCATCCAACGCAAAGTTTTGCCCAAACTTTTTCAGGAACTTGGACACAACACCTGGGCCGAGACTCGAGACGAAGCTTCGTCGGCTGTGTTTTTGTTTTAGACTGAGGCCGAGGCCGTCATTCTCAGCTTCCGCCAACGCACAGGTGACGTACAAGACCAAGCCCCCAGGCTTCACCAGTGCAGCAGCTGCCCGCAAGAGCTCCTGACTGCTTTCACAGGCATTCTAGCTGATGACTGCAACAAGAATAGCTGCACTCCAATCATAAGAGACAACAGCTTGCCCGACAAAATCCTGCAAGACCCTGTGAGAAGGTGGCGAAAGGACCCTTTTAGTGGCAAGGCTCCAGCTGTCGCTCCGCATTGGCTTTGACAGCTCCAGCAGCCCAGTGTGCCAACGCCGAGGGCCCTTGATGTACCAGATGGCGATCCTGACGAGAGAATTCTTCCAACGACGACGACTGCTACTGGCCACGAAAGCCTGAGCAAGATCCCAGAATTTCGCGGATCGGTGCAGCTTAGCATCAGAGGTGCAGGGAGCATCCACCAACACCCGATCGAAGGGAGCTAGACGCTGCAAAGGTACCGGGATGGATCCAGTGGCAGCATCAACATTGACCAGGCTGACACGCCCGGTAGCGCCTGCAAGAAAGCAGCTGCACCAGAGCTGCAACAACCGGACTCCAGCAGTCACACAGTGTTGTAAGATGAAGCTGCTGCCTGTAGCCAGCATCTCGGGCGGCAGAAACGAGGAGACCACTTTTTGCAGCCTCGCTAGCCGGGGGCGCGACATCTCGTTGCAGATCAACCTCCCAGATGCATCTTCTCCTTACTTGAGTTACTTGACTTGTTGCTGGAATCCAGAACGAGGAACCGCTTGATCAACGTCTGCAGAATTCCATCACTATCTATCTATCAGTTTCCGGTCATACCCGAAAATTGTGCCACCGGCACCTGGGCAGCCTGCAAAGAGCAGCGATGCCAGCATCAGCGACTTGCCCCCCGGGGCTGCGCAAAGGTCCAGCACCGAAGCTCCCGGCCCGGGCTCCAAGAGGGCCGCCGCCAAAGCCGAGGCCCCGTCCAGGAAGTAACCTTTCTCAGACCGAGAAGCCAGAGAATTTCTAATATTTCTCCACGACGTGACGAGGATGGCGATGATGGAAGTTGGGACGTTCCAGCAGCTTGTGACTATGTGCCTTCGGGTTCTCGTGTATGCATTTTTTCATGCTCCATGGTATTAGTCCCCGCTTCGCGCTGGTTTCTTTGATGTTTACAGTTGCCATCTTCCTGCGTCTGTCTTATTCTTTGATTGTTTGCCCCCTGCTTCGCTGCGCAATTTGGTAGGGAGCTAAGACGCACGGTTACGATGCTGGTGAAGCGAAGGCGACCGCCATGGGGTCTTAGATGACCTGGCACAAATGACAATGATGATGACGATGAGGATGGTGATGATGGTAATTTTTGCCTCCTGCTTGGCTGAGTTCGCGATGCAGGGCAGTAGGATGTACAGTGTAGTGAATTAATGAAGCGTCGATTTCGACAGCCAATATCACATTTCGTGATAGGACGATGCCCCATTCGGCATCTGATCAGTCCAGCACAAACCCAATCACAGCCTCTATATCCCAGTTCACCCAGCAAAATGCCGACTTTGTCAGTTGACCATGCATATGCATCAATTCCCAATTTACAGACCAAAGGTCAGCAATCCCTAATTTGACAGACCCAAACTCAGCTTCAACAGAAGATGCCAGCGATTGATTACATGCAAGCAGCGGCGTCAGCTCTCAAGACAGCATCTGCAATTTGGACGACTGACAGCGGGCATCATCAATCCAAATCTCAAAGGCACCCCAGAGGATAGACAAATTGAAGTGATGATGGTAATGATGAAGATGATGGCGATGATAGTGATGACAATAATACTAGGTACCCAGTAGTAATAATAATGAAGATAATGATGATGATTGGTTAAGAATCTATTATGGTGATGGTGATGGTGATGGTGGTGTTGGCGGTGGCATTTACGGTAGTGGCTGATGGTCTTCGTATCGTTGCTTATGCACATTCTCGTGTTGCACCAGTGGCGCCGCTACTACTTCTCTTAACCCGTACGATTTGACGGTTAACCTTCCTATTCCTGTTGAAACTACTCCGAAGCGTTCCTACCCTGAACGGCGAAAGCTGACAATCGCCCAGAGCCGATCGTTGGGAACAGCTGGCTCAGAGTTCCTCCAAAGAATAGCCTTATCCCGCTTGAACACGAAAAAGGAATAGCTGTGCAGTATGCGTATTGCAAGGGACATGGTAGGAGATCGGATGTACCTGGAGTTTCCACCGAAGCCCTGGGCGCAAGCAGACCGTCACCATCCTGCAGGTCGCAATGCTAGTATCTAACATTCAGGAAACCGTGAGGCCTCACCTGCCTCGCCTGTCCTGATCAGCTTCGGCATCACCGGAACAGGACGAGCCATCTGCATTGACGAAGACGCATGGTATCTCTTCATGCGGCTGCAGCCGCTGCAGCTGCGCGACGTCCTTGAGGGGTGTGGCGGGCGAAACCGCTGGCTATTCTATATAGGTTACGAGAAAGGAGCTGTGCATGAGAGTGGTCCTCACGCTGGACCGACGGCAAGAAGGGGTTCACAAGCGCGACATGGTGGACTGGCTGCCGCAGTGCGCGAAGTAGCTGGGGCCAGCGCTCCTTCCACGAAAACCATTCTTGAACCAGCGAGGTTTGCATATAAAGTTTTGGATTGCTATTTGTCTAGGCAGGCGAGGCAGGTTGCTCCTTGCCGAAAGCCTTTGCGTGGGTCGCTTGCCATCCCGTCTCCCCGCGCAGGGACATGGCACATTTTCGAACTGCGGCTGCTACAAGCTTCACATACGGGTTTGGGAGTAGCTTTGTCCAGAAAAGCCGGTTGTGAGGGTTTTAATTTTGCCACATGTCTGAAGCCTGACCATAGCCTTAACCTGTGTTTGTGAGGGCTTGGTGGATTGGCTTCACGAGGCGCATAGATGTCCGCAGAGTCACTCGGTCATTCAGCCAGCTGCGGACTTCGGACCCAGTGGCGTATGGCTTAGCTCATGCTCGAGGCTGGAACAAGCAGCAGTTCTGAAACCTTGTAACGGCTATCAACGAAGAAGCCCCGCAAAAGCTTCTGATTTGCGTTGCAGAAAAGCTGCCGCAAGTCACAGAGTAGTCTTTGGCTGCTTCTGCTGCTGCTTGCTACAACATCTGATGAAGCCCTTCTTACTGTCCTCCTGTTGGGACGACGGGCAGACGTAATCCAGCTTGGTCAAACCGTCAAACCCAACAACCAGGCCAAGTTCAGTCTGGAATCTTCAGCTTGACACCAAACCACTTAAGACATATCCTGCATGTCAGGGCCTGCGCATCCAAGCGCGCTAGGTGGCGCTGGACGTCCACAAGCAAGGCCAAGAAGCGCTGGGCCCGACCTTGACAATTAAGGCCCTGAGCGAAGCTTGGTAGCCCGGGAAAACCCGAGCTGTCCACAGGCCTCTAAAGCTGACAGCGGCTCTAACATTGCCTGACCCATGCTGGAGGTTTGCAAACAGCCGGCGCCGCCTTTTGCTTCGAGAACGCAGCCGCGGCTGGGTTTATCCACCCATCTAGAAGCTAGCCTGAACCAACTCTAACTTGCTGGACCACGGCAACCCAAAAACACCAGGCGCCAAAAAACAAATGGTGCTCTCAAGAAAGCCTGGTCCTGCCGATGAGTTGGGCGCACCCCTATTGTTGCTCACAACAAACACGTCGCAAAGAGACTACCGCGCATAGAATTGGGGACCAGCCCGGAAAAGCAAGTGATCTACCAGGCGGACGTCTATCATCATGGGCTGTACAGAAATAAAGTCCAGACCTCCGACTGTCGCCTTCAACACAAGGCGTGTGCTCTGCGCTCTACGTTCTGGCAGTCGCATCTCGAGTCTACCCTCTGCCCTGAAGGGGAGGTGACGGCAGGGGGTGTGCAGTTGCTTCAGGTAAGATATCTTGGGCCGAACCTGCAACGGCACGGTTCCTAGTTTTTTCCCTAGTTAAAGGCCCAGCTCTTGAGCAAACTCGTTGCAGACTTCGTCTTCGAAGCTCTTGCCCTTGGGTTCCTCGAGCTCTTCGCCTTCGCCTTCACTCTCCGAGCTGCCACTGCCTTGGCGGCCTTCCTCGTCGAGTCGGGCCTCCGCTTCCTCGAGGGCGCTTCTCTGGCCTCCGAACTCGTAGTCCAGCTGCATCTTCGAAATGTTGCACTTCACGACCTTCTCCTCGACGGTGCCCTCAGCAGGCTTCTACTGAGTTGTTCACACAGTACACGGCTACCCAGAATTGTCGTCCAGCGGCTTTGCACGTCATGTAGGTCACGGTGACTGGCCGCGTCTGGCCCAGCCGGTGTGCTCGGTCTTCTGCTTGACGATTGTCCTGTCACAGCTTAGTTTCAGGGGGTGATCAGAGGTCACGACAGCCCTGGCTCCTGCGGGTTCCAGGACAGGTCCATCAGAACTACACGGTCCGCTGCTGTAAGGTTGAGACCCTGTCCACCAGCCTCAGGGCCACGAAAAAACAAAGTCGGACCCGACAAAACTGATCTGCCTAATGAGCTGGCTGCGACTGATGGCCGCTCAACGCTCTAGGATGCATTTCGGATCCCCCCCTACCCCAAATCTGAGCTTGATCCAGCCACGAAGATTTCCTGATTTCCTAGCCCGTCATAGGGCTTTCGAGCCTTCAGCGAGGAGATGATAACATCAACTCCAGAGCCCTCCTTCTGGAAGCTGTCGACCGTCGCCTGGCGCTCGTTAATCTTGGTGGTACCATCCACCCGGACGAAGCGAATGCCCCGGGCCTGCAATCAGGGCAGTGGGACTCCATGTGTACACAAACAGCGAGTAGAGCATAGTGTCGTGGTGGCATTACAGCAGGCTCGGGACGGAACAACTAGCGGCTAGTTGGACCACCCGTCCTCCAGCGCACTTCCTATGATGTCGAGGAACATGGTGAACTGAGAGAACACCAAAGTCTTGCGGCTCGCCTCACGTTGACCTCAAGCCACTCTCTGTGGTAAGGAATGCCGGCGGAACCGCGAGAACACGGCTGCCGGAACCCGGAACACGACTGCGAGATGGGGCTACCGAGAGATGGATTGAGCTTCCGTGGAACACCGCCACCACCACAAAAAAAAAAAAACATGGCGACGACTAACAATAAGAAAGCGCACCGATGCCCATCATAGTGTTGCTAGGGCTCTTGCGGCTATTGCTGACAAACGTGGGAAATCGGCGACAGCAGCAGCAGCGGGACTTCGATTCGCGGTTGTTAAAATGATAGCAGCCGCAGTGGTAGAAAGTAAAGTAGAAGTACAAGCGTAAGTATCAGTGGTCGTAAGTCGTAAAAGTAGCTTCGACTCGCACCTTACTTTTTTAGCAGTAACCGCGGTGGCAGTAGTAGTCGTCGCCTCAGTAGTCGCAGTAGTAGTCGTAGCAGGAGCAGTAGCAGTAGCAGCAGCAACAGCAGTAGCAGTAGCCGTAGCGGTAGCGATACTTAGCAGTAGCAGCATTAGCAGCAGCATTAGCAGCAGCATTAGCAGCAGCATTAGCAGCAGCAGGAGCAGGAGCAGGAGCAGGAGCAGGAGCAGGAGCAGGAGCAGTAGCAGCAGCAGGAGCAGGAGCAGGAGCAGCAGCAGCAGCAGGAGCAGTGGCAGCAGCAGTAGCAGTAGAAGTAGCCGTAGAAGTAGAAGTAGAAGTAGAAGTAGAAGTAGAAGTAGAAGCAGCAGCTGCTGCTGTAGTAGTTTTTGTCACTCGCATGCCACTGTAGTAGTAGCAGCAGTAGCAGTAGCAGCAGCTGCAGGAGTAGTGGTAGTAGTAGTCGTCGTTGTAGGAATGCAGGGGAAGCTCAATCGCGTCCTGACCGCCGAAACGACTTCCAAGTTCCTTCCAAGTGGCTCTCCAGTATCTTACAGAGCTCCTGAATCTTACCGGAGCTCATGATATCATCACGGTTGATGCTGAGTTTGCGTGGCTCGATGCCGAAGTCTGCAAGCTTGCCCTGCAGATTGTACTCCCGCACCTGCTGCACCAGCTCGTAGTCACTCATTTCTTTCAAAAACTCTCGGCACTTCTCGAAACTAGCGCGTGCAAAGTCTTCGCGAACTGTTCGCATCAGCTTTGTCAGGTTCGCAAAGTCAGCCTCACTTAGTCTGGCTTGCATGAGCAACGGGTGGTTGCAAAGCCGGCGCAATCGTGCGAAGAGATGCTTCACAAACTTACTTTTGGCTGCCTTGGTCCTCCTCACATTCTTCGACTCTTCCTTTGCCTTTTTCAGCTCCTCTGCGTACAAGCTCTCTTGAGAAGCTGTCATCTGGCAGCGCAGAGGCTGGCATGTCTTCGGAGGAAGGTCAGACATGACATTGCGTTTTAGCCTCCTTAGCATGAAAGGCGCGGCACGTGCTTGAAGGGTCCGCAAGGACTGTCGCTCCACCACCTGCTCCAGTTCTTTGATGATTGGACTGCTTACTCCGCCCTCACTCTGAAGAAGAAGCTTCAGAAGGTTCGCGAGCTCGCCGAGGTTATTGTGCACCGGAGTGCCAGTAAGAAGTATGCGGCGCTTGGCTTGGATGTGGCGCGTCACATTCCTGAAAGCATTCGTCTGCGCATTCTTCATGGCATGTGCCTCATCACAAAGCACGCATTCGAAGCGAAACTTCCTGAAGAAATGTTGCTGATCCTCCTTGTTTCGGAGAATGGCAGCAGTAGTGAGTACCACTGCTGACTCACCTTGCTGCCATTGGTCCTCAAAGTCTTCAGCCAAGGCTGCCCGGTCATCTCTGTTTGAAGCGTGATATCGGAAGACTCGGAAGTGCGGGCACCAGAGAGCACACTCTCGTTCCCAGTTCTCGAGGACTGTCGCAGGCACAACTACCAGAGATGGTCTTTGCCTCGCACGCCCCTGCTTGTCACTCAGGATTGTGGGCAACAGGTCCAGAAACACCAATGCTTGAGCGGTCTTTCCCAAACCCATCTCATCAGCAAGAATGCCACCACACCCGAGCTTTGCCAAAGCAAGCAAGTAGCGGACCCCTACTCTCTGGTAACTTTTGAGTTTCGCGTAACCTGGCGACGCAGTCTCAAGCTGCTCTTCGCTTGGATCCTTCTGCCAATGATGCTGCCACTGAGAAACGCGGCCCCGTTTGATGGACTTGGACACCTGGCTTTTCCGCTTGCCGCCTGGGCCTCCCAAGGCTTCGATCACCGCCTGCTTCGCCGAATCGGAGAACGCCGTCAGCCTCTTGGTGGACTGCACTCTGCGATCCACTGGGGGCCGAGCCTCCAAGCGAGGGCTGCGAGACCTGGATCTCTCCCTCTCCCGGCTCTGCAGAGTCTGAGTCGCCCTTTGCGATCTCGGGGCTGGTCGCTGCTCTTGAGGCTGGGAGTCGGGTTCCACGAGGAGGGTAATTGCCGCCGCCTCATCTCCACCCGTCCTCTGCAGGGCCGTCGTGGCCTGTTCTTTGGAAAAGCCCATGGACATGATGACTTGCAGCCCCTTCAGCGGTGCCTCCGGTGTCTGGGAATCGCCTTCACCAGCGTCACCGGTCAGAATGTCCAGGGCTTCCTCCATGTTGCCGTCGGCTGATTGCAGGGCAACCGCTGCCACGCCTGGATCGAAGCCCATGTGCACCAACTCCAAGACCTCCTTGGACTGCATGGGGCTGTCCCTGTCCTCGACACTCTCTGCCTTTGAAGAACCGGAATCATCCTCGCTCAAAAGCACGGACTTGCTGATGGCCATGGCGCTCATGCTTTGAAGGCTCGACGGCTGCGTGCTGTAGTCTGCAACTACATATACGACTACCGGACCGGACTACCATGTCTAAAGACCTTCGGGCTGTATGCAGGCATTCTTGCCAAGGCTGAGATACCAGGTCTCCGGTGCTTCGAGACGGCTTGCTGCAAGTGACATGGTGCTGCATGATCGTCCTGACATCTATTTTGAACCACGCCTGCGAAACCACTCGGCAAAATGCGAGCGGCAAATAAGGCCGTTGTCACCCCACTACCCGAGCGATGCTCGGTGCTCGCACAGAGACTTCGGCCTGTTCCTGCTCCGAGGCCCCGGACGTGTCGGGCCGATATCCTTCTTCCGCAACCGGCAGTATCGGGCGATCCGGTGCCTCGATGCTGCACTGCTGCCGGCTCACACTTGGAACTGCAGGAACGACTGATGGCCCACAACCGTGTGCTAGCATAGCCTCTGCTGCATCCCTATGGCTCCTCAGTCATAGCAAGACATCCTCAAGTTTCACACATGCAGAGACCTGGCAAAAGCTTGACTTCAATGACTTCATGGGTAGACGGCAGGATATTCCGCACGAACTTCGAACCACCAGACTACTGCAGGCCCGATGTCCAGGCTCCTGGCACGGCAAAAACCAAAGTCTTGGGGCTCGCCTTTCCCGAATGGATTGCGACCTGCGCATCCGAGTCCTACTCTCTGCCAATCCATCTGCCCATATGAATCAACCAGCGGCGCTTTCCACTTCGAAGTGCAAGCCGTCTATGATCCCCCAGATGCAGAGCGATAGCTCGCGACTGCAGAGATTTTAAGCTCCAGGGACAGCAGACACCTTCAGGAGTCAACCTGCGGAGCAGTTGCATGTCAGCCTTGTTGAAGACGTCGGAAATGTCCACGGCATCCTCGAACTACAAGGCATTGTGGCCAGAAACTCAGCTCGGGGTGCGACAAGGCTGCAGGTGTCTTGGAGGACCCTCTTTGAAGCCCTGAGCTCCTGGATCTTCTGGCAAATTGCGCCCTGGATCTCCAGATCATTCTGCGATGCCAGATCCTGTCACAGCTGCGAACTCCAGCGGCTACTTTGCGGCCGGCCCAGCTACACCCCACGAAATCCAAGAGCCCAAACCCTCAACTTTTCCTTTCCCCATACCGCGAAACGTGGAAGGCAATCTTAACAGCCGGATCATCGGCCGGATGGTCCTCCGGGCTATGGCCATTCTGGGAGCCTGCAGCTAGAGCGATTATATACGCTTGCACAGACCAGATCTCCCATGCAGACTCTCCGTGCCTGGAGTTCCTGCTTGCTGCGTGGGAGCCCAATCATAAAAAGAAATCATCCGCCGCAGCCATGTGCCCTGCTTTACACCCAAGAATACTAGCTCACACTTGCTGACCCACCATGACCAAAATTCCCTTGTCGTTTTCGACTACACCACTGCGTCTGCTCTCACAACAGGCTCTGGGGGACTGTGCAGTTTACGCCGGTATGCTGCGATGTATTTCCGCCATGTAATTGCTTCGAGCAACAAGCACACGAGGTTATCATGAAAGTTGCTTCAGGACATCTGACAGGAAAGCACGGCCAGCCGGACATATGTGGACGATGCCCGTCACGTGTACATGTGGATCATCGTAGCTTTGCAGCAACTGCAGCATGTGACATGTAAGCCTGTAGTCTTCCGTCGCTTCCTGCACACCCTTGTTGGAAGGACGGGACACTTGGCCTTGGGCAAAAAATCTTAGCAGCCTGCTCGGTCTAAGCACCTGCGCAAGGCCTGCGACTCCAGCTTCAGGACCTCAGATCTCAAACTAGGCGGTGCTCCAAGCCTTTATCCAGTATGTGGAAAGCTGTTCACAGGTACTCTGGACACCAGTTTACTCCTGTTCCGGCCTCGTGCTCCTTGCGCAAGGCTTGCAGTTGCCTGGCACAGCACAGCACATGCAGGAATACACACAACACGACAAAAGAGATTAACATTGGCAGCATGGACATACATCAACACTCGACTGCACTATGCACGTGGCCCATAAAGAGATCGGCAAACTGAAGCCGTGTGCCATGCTGGCCAGACCCTTCCAAGGCACAGCAGCTGGTTACCAATTGCGCCTTGAGTAGTCTGCAAATACCGCTTAATCTGAAAGCAGGTGGTGTCGAAGGTGTATGTTGACATGATAAGGTGCCAGCCCACATGCTTTCCTGGTCCTTTGCAATGGTCAGCCTCACTCTGAAATCTGAAGATGGAGGTTACCGCAGCAACTCTACTTCGTGGACGCGACAAAAATCATCCCTGGGTTTCTGGCAATCGAACGATGGGCTTCTCTCCAACGTGAGCTGCTGGACTAACTGAACCTGCGCAGAAGAGAGCAAGCCCGAGGCCCCGAACAGCTGCCAAGTGACAGATATCAGCGAATGCACTCTTTTCACGAGGTTTCCTTAGCAGGCCTTAGCAGCACTCACAGTACAAAACTGTTGCATGTTTCAAGCTGCAGGAGCGCACGCAGACGACTTTGTCGAGTATGCGCATCCTTCCAGGAGTCCCTCCAGATTTCTGGGCCTTGGCCAGCAGCTAACAAGGTCCCAGGTTCCCGTGTGTTATCGAACGAAGTTACAAAGAGGAGGACTGGCATTGATTGACTCTGTGTGTGTGTATATATATATACACATATATTTATACATACAGATACAGGCATACATTATCTTGTACTTATACAACTTTTTTCCCGAATGCGTAGCAGAAGGGTTCCCGTTTTAGAGGTTGGGGTCCAGGGGTCCAATGGTTGACCAGGGATCGTCGCTAAAGCGTTCGCGAAGCGTCCGCGAAGCGTTCGCAAGCGTTCGCAAGCGTTCGCGAAGCGTTCGCGTGTGTCGCGG
>BGNK01001543.1:0-135400 GCA_003297005.1 Symbiodinium sp. clade A Y106
TTGCATTCGCAAATCTCTATGTCGCTCTGCATCAGCATTTCATGGTGCAAGGAGTCCGCCTCTTCAAGGTGACTCCTAAACTGCATCTTTTTTGCGAAATCAGCTATCGAGGCCGGGATCGCCCCAGTGTGCACTGGACATACCGAGATGAGGATTGGGGCGGGAAGATGGCTATTCTTGCAGCCAGCAAAGGAGGAGCCAACACCCCGAATGCCTTGGCCAATGCATTTTTTAGTCGTTTCACCTCGGGGCTTAAAGTTCCTGTGCTTTAAAGCATGCCTATCGCCCCTGCAGAAAAAGGATGAGAGATCAAAAGCTTCTTGCACATGCATGCATGCATGGCCGGTGCAGGCCTGCAGCTTGAATATCGAAACTCTGCATGCATGTTGGCTCGATCTTAAGCTAAGCTATTCGGGAAGGCCGCCATGCAATGGCGGCTGATCGTGCTCGAGCAACACATGATGTCCAGATTTCAATATATACTGAGCTTGCAAAAGCCATAAGTGAGCATCGTGCCTGATCGANTCACATCGCGATTTGCAGTGCTGCAAGCAGTGCGACGATGCGAACTCGAAAAAAGTTGGTTTTGCAGCTGCTGCTTTTTGGAACTTAAGCCTGTTTGCATAGACATGCATGCATGCATGCATGATATCGGTCGTTTCATGTGCACAATATATACATGTTTGATTTTTGTTTTCCATGCATGCATGCACGATCCCCACATAAGGAGGGAGTATTCCTCCTGGACGAGGCAGGTGTCTTTTCAAAGGATGGGCTGTGTGCCCTCCTTGAAATCTACGGTGCCCGCCAAATGCATAGCTTAATAATCTATATGTACGTACGTTGTTATAATATCGATCATGATAGATTATATATTCATGCCTGCATGTTTTTGATTCATGATACCACGACATGCTCCCTAAACAGAATGCCGCATGTGGAATTTCTATGCCTGCAATCTTAAAAAACGGCAGGAGATCGATGAGTCTTAGGCATGCATGCATTCATATATCATATATATTAGGATGCATGANGCTCCCTAAACAGAATGCCGCATGTGGAATTTCTATGCCTGCAATCTTAAAAAACGGCAGGAGATCGATGAGTCTTAGGCATGCATGCATTCATATATCATATATATTAGGATGCATGATTGCATGTGCATGCATGGATCGATGTGGCAGAATATATAATTGTACATTGATATATTCCTACCACACCGAACACATGCTCCCTAAACAGAATGCCGCATGTGAATTTTTCATACTTAACGAACGACATAAAATATTCAAGTCCTCCCCACNGTACATTGATATATTCCTACCACACCGAACACATGCTCCCTAAACAGAATGCCGCATGTGAATTTTTCATACTTAACGAACGACATAAAATATTCAAGTCCTCCCCACACCTGTTGCCTGAAACAAGATGCCCGCAGTTCATGAACTTAACATGCAACTTACCATGCCGCACCTCACGTCGAATCTTCCTTAATTAAGGAGTAAACTTGTCTTCTCTAATTAAAGCACATTAATGTTAANCCGCAGTTCATGAACTTAACATGCAACTTACCATGCCGCACCTCACGTCGAATCTTCCTTAATTAAGGAGTAAACTTGTCTTCTCTAATTAAAGCACATTAATGTTAATTAAGGATTACGACCTTAATTAAGAATGGTTTTCTTCTTTAATTAAGGACTATAGTCCTTAATTAAGAGCTATATAGTCTCTAATTAAAGCTGCTTTTAAGCGCTTATTAATTTAATTAAAGGCTAAACTCTTAATTAAGGTCGATTGGGTTCTCTGGGGTTCGTCTGCCTGGAGCTGCAGCGGTCCTGTGTGGAAACTTCCGAAAGCAGGTGCGATCGTTCCTGGACGGCCTGCAGCATGACGAACTCATCTATCTCGCAGGCGATGCAACATATAAGGTGTTACCCGGTGACTGGGGCCTCTATCGGCTTGTGGCCGCCGCTAAGCGGTGGGAAGGTGGTGTTGGATGCACCGCGTTGGTGACGATCGGACTGGGTTTCCTGGCAAAAGAAAAGGCCGACCAGATGGCGCCCATCCTTTCCAAGATCTTGCAGTGGCACAGTGAGCGGGGGAACAATCTCTGGCAGGCTCACCAGATGATGCAGGACAAAAGCCAGGCGATTAGCAGACATTTTGTAAAGCCGTCACGCATGTCTCTGCCTCATTGTGCTGCAGAGAGAGAGAGTTATTCCGAGAGCCGTTGTTGATAGTTGTCGTTCTCAGTTGTTTCGGGGTGGGTTTTACATTGATTCGTCTCGTTGTGGCAGGCTTCCATCAATGCCATAGCCGAAGTTCTGCCGGATTGCAATGCACGTGTGGATCTACGACATCAAGTGGCGGCCATCGCTAAGCATGATGGCAAGAAGGAGCATTTGAAGATGTTGGCCGCTCACGTACAATTCAGTGCCAACTTCATGAATTGGCATCGCGGTCTGTTCGAGATCTATTGCTTGGCGGTGGAGGAGAGGCTACGGGAGATGAAATCCCCCGACTTGGCAAATTACATGCGGAATCATGTGATGGTGCAAGGCCAGGAGGCCATGTGGCGCACGCATGTCAGCATCACGAAGGCCACGCCAGACCGCGGCACTGACGAGGCGGCTTGTGCATCACAACCCAAACGCCACCCAGAGATTCATTCCCACCCCCTTATGTCTACTTTCAGATTCCTCATTCTCAGACCCGTTCCTTACTCTCGAATTCCTAATGAAAAGAACGGGGTCGCCTTGGTTTTTTGCTCCTGGGGTCGCTGCGCGTATGGGGCTGCTGGGCGTTTAATTTTGCCGGAGAGCTTCAGCCGGAGAGCTTCATTCTGACAGCCTTTCTTTTCCTTTGTCGTGTAAGAAGACAAGTGCAGTTCCAAGGACTGTGTTCTCATGTGCTTGATTTTGGGAAGAAGGCACCAAACTTGCACAGGAACTTTGCGCCTTTTGAAAGTTGCTCGAGTGTTTGCAGGCTTGACTGCTGAGTTCTGTGCACATGCTACCACGGCGACATATCCAATCATACGAACGAAATAAGTACAAACTTTGTGTTAGTTGTGCCAGAGGCACTGCCCGGCTTCACGACGGCGTGTATATCCCAGACGATTGAAGCTCAATGGACGGCGTTGAAGAAGACGCTGCCCCAGGACCACTTTCGGCTGCCTGTTGGGCAGGCAGTGGACAGTTTGCTGAACGGGTTCCGTGTGGCGGGTTTCAGTTCTGGCGGGAGAACGCTGTTTCAACGGCCCCGCGAGCTGACAGAACGGCTTGTCCATGGCCAGCCGGTCGCCGCTGAGAGGATTGGGGTGATTCGAGGAGTTGAGCCCCAAGCACGCATCCCGTGTGCACGTCTGTACATTCAGTATGCCCCGAACAACTTTGCCGTTTCTGGACAGCACTTGCATGTGGTCATTTTTGTTGTGCTGTTTGTTTGTTTCTTTTTTCTTTTTTTTGGGGAGGGGGCGGCGGTGTGCCCCAATTCCATGGCCGTGTGTTTCCAAGGGAGCAGCCAAGGTCCGCGATGTAGATCCCCACTCTCCGTTGTTGCCCGGTGTGGAGCGCGTTTATGTCCTGCCTTTGCATCGGCCAAACCTGCAAATATGCGAAGACGTGGCAGATTGCATGGTGAAGTTACTGGAGAGCCCTGATGCCAGCGGCGAGACTAGGCGTGCGTTAAGGAACGTCTTTGGTATTCTACTCTTGTTCATGTGCCGCCGGTCCTAGCAAGCAGCTGTACAGGCAATGTGCACTGCTGTGCGTCAAAGATGCTCTTAGTAGATCTGGCATCTTACGCTCAGGTTCGTAGCCTCTTGGAGCACAAGGAGGGTTTCTGGCATGCCGATGCTGGGCGGGCGTCCTTGACAGGCACGCAGCCTCAGAAGTATCTTGCAGTCTCCTTTTATGACCTGTCTAGTCGATTTGTGGGGGACCTCGCCCGTTCTTATGTTTCAGCTCATGTCCCGGAGGTCTTTGCAATCTCCTGACGACATACGCCGTGATCACGTTGCTGAAGCATGTGCCGAGGGAGGGTGACACTTTGGCTGAAGCTGCGCAGCCTCATCTCTTGGATTTGATCCGGTGCAGTTGCCCTCTGTCCAGCAAAAAGGGAAGCTGCCTTCGTCTACTTCCTGGAGGGCGGGTCCAGTCCCTTGTTCAGATCGATGTCATCGCTTGCCGCCCGGAATCCTGATGAAGCCAGCCGTGGAGCTGTCAGCGTCTCGCAAGCCGGTCAGCAGAGCCAGGCTTCCATCTGCGCAGTCGTGGCTGCGTGTCGCCGAAGTGGCGAGGCAAGCGACCGAGAAGTGGAGGCAAAGGAAGCGAAGCGAAGAGGCGGCGGAGTTGAGCACTCCGCCTCGCGGGGCGCATGCTGGGATTTCCCTTCCTGACGAGGCTGCTGAGCAAGCTGACCAGAGACGTGTTCTTCTGGGGCACCATTCTTGAACGGCTGAGCAGCCGTCAGTTTGTCGCTCAGTTCTCTGCGTTGGCCTCCATTCGAGACGAGGGAGTTACTCTGGAAGAAGCCAGAGAGAGTGGCATCGGGAAGGCCGTCCAAGTCTTGGTGAAGCAGTCTATGCACGTGCCCTTGCAGAACCTATCTAAAAAGATCATGGGCGTGTGGCGAGGGCAAGTGCCCTCAGGAAGTGCCTGGGGCGGATGAGGAAGCGTCGGCACCATCCTCGGCGGCGCGAACAGCTCAGGAAGTGCCAGGGGCGGCTGAGCAAGCTTCGGCATCATCATGCTCGGCGGCGTCGACATCCTGAGTCCAGGATGCTTCAACTCTCACAGGCGAAGCCATCTTCAGCATTGCTTGCTGTGTGATCTTGCCCGTTTTGTGTTGATGAGAGCAGTCATTGTAGAGTCGGTTCTGAAGGTTGCAGTNAGTCCAGGATGCTTCAACTCTCACAGGCGAAGCCATCTTCAGCATTGCTTGCTGTGTGATCTTGCCCGTTTTGTGTTGATGAGAGCAGTCATTGTAGAGTCGGTTCTGAAGGTTGCAGTTGTTTCCCACTTGTCACATCTGTAGCTCACACATGCAGCGAACGCTGACGGCCCAACGTCGTGGCTTGTCTTTTCCAGGAGGCCAAATTTACTCCGTGGCATATGGCAGCTCGATCTTTTTCGATCAGCTTTGCAGCAAGCGCGCTATCGGGCCAATGCCATTCGACATGACAAGAAAGGAGTCGCTTGAGTCTCTTGCTCTTCGGAGCCTGGCCTTGTATATGNGCAGCTCGATCTTTTTCGATCAGCTTTGCAGCAAGCGCGCTATCGGGCCAATGCCATTCGACATGACAAGAAAGGAGTCGCTTGAGTCTCTTGCTCTTCGGAGCCTGGCCTTGTATATGCTTCCTGTTGTTCATGAAAGTTGTTTCCTACTGTTGTTTTCGTCGCTGAGAGAAGCAGTCCTAGGGTCTTTTCCACGAGGCCAAATTAACTGCATGGCGCACGGCAGCTCGACCATTTTTCGTTTAGCTTTTCAGCAGACGCGCCATCGGGCTAATGCCATTCAGCGCAGCCGAGAGGATTTGGTTCTTGTGTATGGTCTCCAGNAGCTTTTCAGCAGACGCGCCATCGGGCTAATGCCATTCAGCGCAGCCGAGAGGATTTGGTTCTTGTGTATGGTCTCCAGTAAGGCTTCCATCCACCGCCGCAACGCAGCCCAGAGATATGCTAGGACACACGATCCTTCACTATGGGAAGCATCATGAAAAGAACGGGGTTGTCGAGCCTTTTTACTCTTGGTCAATGTCATGGTTTGTTTTGTACGAGACCAAAGTGGCATACGGCAGCCGGAGACAATGCAGCAGTGTACAGCAGGCGAGTCGTGTGCGTGAGTTCTCGGTACCATAACTTAAGGCAGGAAGCTGCCAAACCCGGCAGCCGAACGCAGCACCGCATTGTACAGCAGGAGAGTTGCGTGATCAAACGCTCCAGCATGAGATGTGCGAAAGTTCCTGACTTCTGGACTTGTCTGTGGAACCTGATAGAGCACCCTGTTTGCATGACTTGTCTCTGAAACGGAGAGCCCTTCGCTTGAAAGCCCCCTGAGCCCTAGGCCGACACCCGAAACCCTAAACCCCCAGCAGCTTGGAGGTACTACGTGGACATCGAAGTGGGCAGCGACTGCCCAGGCAAGCCGCCGCAGAGATTCCAGGCGGGCTCATGGCTTTCAGAGGTTCCCGAGCAGCCTGAGAAACCCGAATAAAGCCAAAATCAACGCCATTAACAACAATGAAGTGCGCAATAGCATGGACACCGGGGGTTCCCAACCCCCCCCAGTTCGCTGGCGAGAGGGCGGGGTTGGCAGATGGCCTTGAGCAGAGGACGCAGCTCACCGTCTGGCCGGCTGTGGACACAGGGGGTTCCCAACCCCCCCAGTTTGCTGGCGAGAGGGCGGGGTTGGCAGATGGCAGATGGCCTTGAACAGAGGACGCAGCTCACCGGCTAGCCGGCTGTGGACACGGGGGTTTCCCAACCCCCCCAGTTCGCTGGCGAGAGGGCGGGGTTGCGAGATGGCCTTGAACAGAGGACGCAGCTGACCGGCTGGCCGGCTGTGGACACAGGGGTTTCCCAACCCCCAGTTCGCTGGCGAGAGGGCGGGGTTGGCAGACGGCCTTGAACAGAGGACGCAGCTGAGGCTTGAGCTGGAAGTGCGCAATAGCAAGGCATAGGTGCTCGCGTCGGCATGGGCTCGAAGACCAAGGCTTGGAGAAGACATTAGCCAGGCGCAGGCGCATCCTTTCGCCCATGGCAGCAGCGGTTCCGGTGTTGGACATGTGCACGGAAGAAGAGCCACGCCGACCTCTACCGGGGGATCACGACGGCACTGACAAGTCACTCGCTGACGGCCAGCCCGACTTTTTTCTGACGAAGACGTTGAGTTGTGGTTGCCGGAGAGGGGGCTGAAGCGAGCCAGATGCGAGCGGCTTTCCATGGTTGGGACGGCTGCAGTGCCGCCTGCGCAATTGGATTGGGACCATGATGATTCGGATGATACGAGCGCAACTCAGCCGGAGAAATTGGAAAATGGTACCGTACCCCAGAAGAGGCCGCAAGATTTGAAGGCGAAACTACGCGCCGAGATGTTGCGCCATGCAGCTCCCTTGATTGCAAAGCTACGTGGCGAAGACGCATGCTCGGTGCGCGTGGAGGACTTCTTGAGTCTGCCTGACTACAGCGCGAATGCTGCGGATAAGAGGCATCTGGTTGAGTCTGCAAAGCAGAGCATCCAAGGCGGTTGTTCAGGACACGTTGGCTTGAAAGCTGCAGGACAAAGGCCTTTACGTGCTTATTGCAACTCGTTGTCCATCGATGTCGCCTTGTACTGCATCTCGCAAGTGACAGGGTTTCCGGAGAAGCTTCTGCACCAAACATGGGATGTGGTCAAAGCTGCGTGCTTGCACAAGTCCCTGAAGCTGCACCTGAAGGGAAGTTTGTTCGTGAGTCCCCGAACTCCATCCATCGGCGTTGCTGCGCCGGGCTCGAAGAAAACGCCAGTCCAACAAGAACTCACACAATGCTTCAGAGAAGTGCTGACCAAAAAACCTTTCCTTGCAGAGAATGCAGGAGATGGGCAGCAGCTGCTCGGGTCGGGCGGCAACCAGGCGGCTTTCTTGAAGCAGCTACGCCTCAACGAAGGCTACATGGTCATGATGATCGACGAGCTCGTGAACTTCTTTGATGTTAACTTTCCTCAGAACGGGACGACGAATGCAAACAGCTACATCATTCCGACGACCTTGCTGCCGCTGCGAACAGGAGATGGGATTGCAAAAAGTCTCTCGTCCGACTTAAAGAATCAGGTCGACAGCACGCAGGTAGCGATGAGTTTCATGGGCCAGGACCGGCATGAAAAACGGCAGGGTCGTTCAAGCATATTGGTCTTGGAGGCTTTTCCTTGTGCATGGATCCAGCGTAAGGTATACCTCTGTGGAACTAGTGCTCACTATACTAGTCGTGCCTCTGCGCTAAAATTACTCTCCACAAGGTTCTTTTATGCGCGCCCCTGCTGTCAGGAAGATGTCGTCCGGAAGGTCTTCTGTGGCAAACGGATGCAGCTCGGTGTAGGTGTGTGGCCACATGTGAGTCCACGCGTTGGTCGTGGTGTCCTGCTAGTTATGTTATGTGTAGTACCTACTTGTACTGCTCAATAGTGGCACCCCGTGTTTTCTGCGAAGCTATTAGACAAGCAGAAGCCGCCTAGTTTGCCGAGTGGTCATTTTTAATCTAGTTTTCGTCAAGCCGCTGAGCGCCGTCGGAATTCAGGTCCACGGGCTTCTTGCAGGGCTTCACCTTCTGTGTGGCTCACGCGGAGGCAATCCCATGGCGGGAGCTCGGGTGTGTGTGCTTCCTGTCCGGGCTTTCTTGCAGGAAGTCGTGGAAGCGATTCTGAGGCTGTTCGGACCAGCTACTGTGGCCCAAACTTTGCGACTGGGAAGCGAAGCGGAGCTTCACATGGAGAACTTGCACAATTTCCTGGAATCCCAGAAGCTTCTGCATCAGCACCGAGCAGAGATGCGCGACTACTTGGCGAAGCATTCTCAGTGGATCGGTTCACATGCTGCTTTGCAGCACGTGGAGGCTGAAGCAATACGCTATCTGGGCTTCCAACAGGAGGTACGGGACTGTCAGCATCGCGTTAACGATTCCCGGGGAGATCCTTGGGCACCTCCGACCGTCAACCTGTAGTCACCAAGCGCTGCAAGCGAGGGTCTTGAGGGGACAAATCGGATGTTGGTCGGATGTTTTGGAGTTGCGCGGACGCAGGCCAGGACGTAAAAAGTTGCAGTTGTAGCGTGCCCAAGATCTCACACGCCCCGGCATCCTGTCGTTCCCCGCGTGTGACATGCAGGCGAGGATGGCTGCGACTTCTTCAGATGGTGTGACGAGACTGCTCCTCTTGGACCTTTGTCCCGCGACCAGACTGACCTGGTTGACAGCCGGTTCCATGCAGAAAGAGATCTGAAAGCCACATCTGTAGTACAAGCCGCCCAGAGGTTCGGCGAGAGTTGCTGGTACATGGGAGTCATAGCAGAAGAAATCCAGACGCAGTTGCGGCGTGGCCAAGAATCGGGGCAATCCGAAGTTGTTGCAAGCAAGCTCTCGGGCGAGCCGATGACCGAAACGGAGCGGCACATGTGCCAGATTTTCAACCGTCTGGCAGGCAATTCGATGTTGCGGCTGCAGACGTGTCGTGACAGACAGCTTTTGGGTGCTAGAGCCATGTCAGCGAAGCAGCTGACGGCATCTCAGTGGAGCGCAGCCTTACATCTGGCGGACAATGTTGGATTTGGGCGTTTGGTGATTACACGTGATGTTTCAGAGGCCCGTGCAAGTAGCGTTTCAGACACTTCTTCGCGAGGCGTGAGTGGCCGCTCGCAAACGAACCTGCAGAAATTCAAAAGGGCAGAGTTGTCCGAGGGTGCAATTGCAGCCGCCAAGAACATGCAACTAAGCTTGCACGTTTTCCCTGCCAATGCCACGAAGGTGTGCGGACATATGCGGGAGGGCGCGTGAGATCCGATATTTTACTTTTGGACTCATGATGAAAAGAATGGGGCTGTCGAACAACATTGCTCTTGGCTAATTCCTTGGTTTTTTAATTATTGCAGGAGACCAAATTAGCTGGATTTTCGTGGCAGACGACGGCTGCAGACTGCAGACAGTGCAAGAGTGTTCAGCAGGCCAGTACTGTGCAATACTGTGCATGAGCAGTCGGTACCAGATGGTAGAAAGCTGGCAAGCGGGTGTTGGACACGGCACAAGAACGGAGTTGCTAGAGTCTCTTGCATGGACTTGTATATGGTTTTTGTTTATGAAAGCATTTACCGTAGTCGCGGCTGCAGTTGTTTCCCACCTGTTGTTTTTTCGTCGCTGAGATAAGCAGTCCTAGCGTCTTTTCCACGATGCCAAATTAACTGCATGGCGCATGGCAGCACGATCACTTTCGTTCAGCTTTGCAGCAGACGCGCCATTGGGCCAATGCCAAACAACATGACAAGAACGGAGTCGCTTCAGTCTCTTGCTCCTGGAAGCCTTGGTTCCTCTTGTTCCTGAAAGCAGTTACCGCAGGGTAGATTGTCAGGGTTGCACTTGTTTCGCCAAAGAATTTTTTTCGCCCAGATGAACAGCTAACGCTCACGGGGCAAAGTCGTAGCTTACTTGTCTTCTCCGCGAGGCCAAGTTAACGGCATGGCGCATGGCAGCTCGACAAGTTTTCGTTTAGCTTTTCAGCAGACGCGACATCGGGCTAATGCGGACACCCGTTCTTTTTGCTGTCTGCCTGTTGATGTGTATGGTCTGCAGTAAGCCTTTAATCCACCCCCGCAACGAAGCCCAAAGATATATTAGGACACGATCCTTCACCTTGTGGAGCATCATGAAAAGGACGGGGTTGTCGAGCAACTTTGCTGCTCTTGGTCAATGTCATGGTTTGTTTTGCACGAGATCAATGTGGCATACGGCAGCTGAAGACAGTGCAGCAGTCAGCAGTGTACAGCAGGCGAGTACTGCGCCGGAGCAGTCGGTACCATACAGCAGGAAGCTGCCAAACCTGCCAGCCGAACGCAGCACCGCATTGTGCAGTAGAGAGTTGTGTGATTGAACGCTCGAGTGTCAGATGTGCGAAAGTCCCTGACTTCTCTACTTGTCTGTGGAACCTGACTTGTCTCTGAAACCGAGAGCCCTTAGCCTTACACCCCCTAAACCCTAGCCCGACACCCGACACCCTAAACCCCCAGCAGCTTGGAGGTACTACGTGGACATCGACGTGGGTTGCGAATGCCCAGGAAAGCCGCCGCAGAGATCCCAGGCGGGGCCATGGCCTCCAGAAGGGCGCAATTGGAATGGTTTGGGTTCCCGAGCAGCCCGTGAAATCCGAATAAAGCCAAGATCAACGCCAATGAAAAAACAATGCCTTAAATATAATACCCGCATAACGGCCTGACCCCTTGTTTTCGTAGGCCGGAGAAACAACAGAAGCAGCGACCAAGATGTCAACTGAGGGTTTCCCGGCCTGCCTTCTGTCTATACATAATAAAACAGGCACGGCTGACCGGCTGGCCTGCTCTGGAGACAGGGGTGTCTGACCGGCTGGCTTGCTGTGGAGACAGGGGTGTCCCAAACCCCCCCGTTCGCTGGCGAGAGGGCGGGGTTGGCAGACGGTCTCAAACAGAGGACGCAGTTGAGGCTTTCGGGCTTAGGGCCTAGGGTTCAGTTTTCGCGATAGGGTTCAGGTTTTGGGGTTAAGGGTTCAGTGTTTAGGATTTATGGGGCCATTTAGGGTTTAGGGTTTCAGGGTTCCAGGGCTGGCTTGAGGGTTCGGAAGCGGGTTTAGGGTTCCAGCAAATCCCCCTCCTTGTAGGCGAGAGACACGAGTTGCGGCATGGGGCAAACAAGAAGGGTGGTAGCAAGCCCTTCTTAACTTGGTGACATTACTTGAGTTTACTTACAGCCTCCCCAAGAAGCCCTGAAATAGTCCCGGAGCCATGCTTACCCTACTGGCTTCCAAGCGGGGTCGCGGGTTGAGGGACCAGGTGCCAAATCCACCCATAATACCTAAGCAACTTAAATTCTTAGCTCGAGACCCAACTCAGGTCCACCTTCTCCGCTTGCTGATTCGCACGTCAGCCCACGTATGTACAAGTTTCACATGTTGTAAGGTTTCGGTGAGAGCTTGGGGTTTGAGAGAGAGAGAGAGAGTGAATTTACGTGGTGTGAGGATCTTTGGACCCCACACTCTGAGACTTCTGCCTCCTTGAAACCCTTCCGTCTGACTAAGTGAACGAGGTATTATGTGGGATAGTTTTAAATCACCCTTATAGTTTAATGTGAAATTCACATCTAGTGAAGGGTCCTAGAGCTTCGATTCACCAGGGAAGCCTCATGACTTTTAGGATGGGGAGTCTAGGATTGATGTTCCTGTGGTTTTGAGCCTCTGCAGCTGCGAAGTAAACTCGGACAGAGCCTACCAAGGCAGCGAAGCAGGGCGTCGACGTGGAGTTGTACATGTCCGGCCTGCAGCATAACGACTGCGCCATCCTAGAGGGTTCCACCAGATGCTCGGATACAACCGGGGTCTGAAATCTTACTTGGAGGATCATGGGATATAGTAAGTAAGTCGGGATATAAACATTGCTTATCTTACTTCTAACTTCCAACCCTACTTACTGACCAAGGCCGCATGATCCCGGGAGTGGTAATCGTGTGCTTGTTCAACTCTTCTTTAAGATCCTCGGCACGAAGGATTTGAAAAAGGAGGTCCAATTTCAAGAACGCATAAGCACCAAACGATACACCCAATGAGACAGCCCAAGGGAGAATGCAACAGCACCCGCGGATTCCTAGAGCCTAGCATCCACAGACAAAGCCGGCAATGCCCGATCTGGAGAATAGGGACTCTCAGTACCCATTTTAACCAGAGAGCCCAATACCCCTTAATTAAGGAATATAGCTTACATCATAATATGAAGCCCTATATAATTTAAGCCATATTCCTTAATACAGGGGTATTGGCTCAGTACCCATTTCAGTTTATGTTGCTTGGAACATGATGCACTCACTAAGTCCCGTTTTGGGTTCAGGCTTCTACTTCGGCCAGGCCCATGTTGGGTTTGGGCTTGAAGGGGTTGGTTGGTTGGGATTAAACCTTAAAACCTAAAACCCTAAACCCCAAACCCTAAACCCTGAATGCCAAAGCGCAGGGCTTTTCGAGCTCTCGTTGAAGTTCAATCCTGGGAACTTCACGCAAAACCTCTGGCTGCAGAGCTTCAGGCACTTCCTGCCGCCCAAAACCCCAAACCCCCAACACCTTGTAAGAGGAACTTGTAGAGGAACCCTTCTAGGAGTTCTCACAGGGAACCTCCAAAGAGCCCTTAACCGCAAGCTGGGATGTACCAGTAGGCACACTGCACAGAGCAAACCCTAAGCCCTGAATCCTTAACCGGCACAAGCAAGGAGAGTTGGTGAAGATTCTGTGCTCATGACTTTTAGGATTGGGAGTCTAGGATTGATGTTCCTGTGGTTTTGAGCCTCTGCAGTTGCGAAGTAAACTCGGACAGAGCCTGCCAAGGCAGCGAAGCAGGGCGTCGACGTGGAGGTGTACATGTCCGGCCTGCAGCATAACGACCGCGCCATCCTAGAGGGTTCCACCAGATGCTCGGATACAACCGGGGTCTGAAATCTTNCGTCGACGTGGAGGTGTACATGTCCGGCCTGCAGCATAACGACCGCGCCATCCTAGAGGGTTCCACCAGATGCTCGGATACAACCGGGGTCTGAAATCTTACTTGGAGGATCATGGGATATAGCAAGTAAGTCGGGATATAAATATTGCTTATCTTACTTTAACTTCCAACCCTACTTACTGACCAAGGCCGCATGATCCCGGGAGTGGTAACCGTGTGCTTGTTCAACTCTTCTTTAAGATCCTCAGCACGAAGGATTTGAAAAAGGAGGTCCAATTTGGAGACCGCATAAGCACCAAACGATACACCCAATGAGACAGCCCAAGGGAGAATGCAACAGCACCCGCGGATTCCTAGAGCCTAGCATCCACAGACAAAGCCGGCAATGCCCGATCTGGAGAATAGGGACTCTCAGTACCCATTTTAACCAGAGAGCCCAATACCCCTTAATTAAGGAATATAGCTTACATCATAATACGAAGCCCTATATAATTTAAGCCAGATTCCTTAATGCAGGGGTATTGGCCTCTCTGGGAATAGGGAATTCTCAGTACCCATTTTAGTTTATGTTGCTTGGAACATGATGCACTCACTAAGTCCCGTTTTTACTTCAGGCCAGGCCCATGTTGGGTTTGGGCTTGAAGGGGTTGGTTGGTTGGGATTAAACCTTAAAACCAGAGCAAACCCTAAGCCCTGAATCCTTAACCGGCACAACCAAGGAGAGTTGGTGAAGATTCTGTACCGCAGGGGCACGGAGGACATGTTTTGGTTTGTCTCGTGGAGCGCGGTGGTTTAAGCTGTTTCAGGCTTAGCTTAGGGGGTTTAGGGTTTAGCATGGGTAGGGCTATAAGTTTTTTTGAGGTTATTGGACAACAAACATTGTAAGAAGCCTTTAACACTCTATCAGAGCCCTGCGAAACACTATGAGAGCCCTTAGAGAACGGACCTATAGTTTGAAGGAGCTTATGCAACCCTGCAATGAAATTCGTGTCGAACCTTTCATGGTCTATAAGCACCAATGACACCGTCTAAAACCCATCGAAAACCCATACACAATTCTTGCAGGAGATCGTTAGAGCTTCCAAACCCTAAACCCTAAACCGGAGGAGATCCCTATAAAGCCGTATAAACTCATTGAAGGAGATCGTTGGAGCTACGTTGTGTCGGAGGGCGCTGGGGAGATGTTGGCGGAGCTCACGTTCCTCCGGCGGATTTCGGGGTTTCATGGCTTAGGGCTTGCGGGCTTTAATAATTAGAACAGGCCCAGAGAGCCCAACACCCCTTAATTCAAGAATATAGCTTAAATCATAAGATGAAGCCCTCTATAATGTATAAGGCCATATCCCTTAATTCAGGGGGATTGGGCTCTCTGGGGGGTTCCTTAGATTAGAAGGAGTCCATGAGGGGTACTATAAAGGCTACTGTAAGGGTTTATAGTATACAGAAGGGTCGATCCTGGGGCCTGCGTTTGTGCATCAGGAGCTTGTTGCTCGGTTTAGGGGCCTTGTTCATTAGAATCGGGTATAGGGTATATTCTACTATAATTATAATACGGAACCCCAAAACCCTATTCTAATTAAGGAATATGGCTTAAATTGTAAAGGGCTTCATATTATGATTTAAGTCACATTCCCTAGTTAAGGGGTATTGGGCTCTTTGGGCTTGGGGGCTTATGCTTTTGTTCATAAGGGCATTTTAATGTATGAGCAGGGTATATTAGGGTTTAGGGTTTCTGGGTTTAGGGCTTTGCGTTTAGGGTTTCAGGGTTTGGGATACAGGGCGTGACCATGTCGGCGGACCGTGAAACGACTCTTGAACTGTGGCTGCAGGTTTACCGGGGTAAGGCACTGAACGAGTGGAATCTTGTTGAAAGCCTTTCAAGTCCTCTTCAACTCAAGCCCGTAAAGAGGTGTCAGAGGTACAAGCCCCAAACGGGCACTGTTGGGTTAAGACACCTCCTCGTCCAACGGATCCTGTGCCCCTGCACCCGAAACCAGAGCACCCTGTTTGCATGAATTGTTTCTGAAACGGAGAGCCCTAAACCCCCTAGACCGAAACCCGAAACCCTAAACCCCCAGCAGCTTGGAGGTACCACGTGGACATCGAAGTGGGCAGCGCAGGCAATCAGACAGTTTAGTGGATTTTGGGGACCTACTCGGGGGGACAGGATCCAGGGGTGCTGAGATGGACCACGAAGCTGCTTCATGAACAGAGATGAAGAAATATTGTCGCTCCATGCACACTATGGCTCAAGCATTCAGCGTTTNTACTCGGGGGGACAGGATCCAGGGGTGCTGAGATGGACCACGAAGCTGCTTCATGAACAGAGATGAAGAAATATTGTCGCTCCATGCACACTATGGCTCAAGCATTCAGCGTTTTTCTTTTCTTTTTCGTTGACACCCCGATCTGCTACAGATGCCTCTGTTTGCAACGGTGACCACTTCTCTGAGTGACCAGTTGGAGATTATCATCTCCCTGCTCCTGGCACGAGCTATGCAAGACGACGGTGTGCCTTTGCCACGTGCTCTGGCCTCCATGAATTGTGACCCTGGAATTCAATGGCACGCAAGCGGTTTCTAGTGGATGGACGGTTTCCGCGGTACTGCAGCAGATGGGAAACAGGCTCGTGAACTGGCCAACCTGTGCCTTCCAACGGGCTGCTGGAGCTGTTATGCAGGCAGCTCCGCAGCAGGCTTTTGTGAACAGTGTCCTCCTGAGCCTCATGAACTCTGTCGAGTTTGCTCGGCATGTGCTGCAGTCAGGGCTGGCGACGAAGAAGTTGGATGTTCCGGAAAAGCTCGAGGCCCTACTCCGTCGCTGGCGCCGCCATCCTGCTGAGCTGGTGGGCTCAACAACTCGGCATGTGCGGAGGCTCGACGATGGCTGGTGCAGCAGATGAGAAAACCTTTGCTGAAGCAGGGAGCTGGAGGAGCAAACGCGATGTCATGAGCCAAATTCGCAGGATCCAGGGCATGGGCCCGTTTCATGCCAGCCTGTGTTGGCAGATATATCGTGGACAGTGCAAGACTTTCCCAAAGGATGCCGAGAAGTCGTACTGCGAGACTGGGCCAGGAGCAAGGGCAGGCGTTAACTGGTTGCTGGGGAATCCTCCCCAGCTGAGCAAAGGGTCGCGCGATCGACACACAGCTGACTTTTATGCTCAGCATCTTATCAACTTGCACGCCGATGTCAGCCGACGCCCGGTGCTCCGTGAGGACGCGGGTGACTCAGAGGCTGTCTGCAGACTGAAGTCTTTGTTGCGGGACTACTTGACCACGCTGGAAGGGCGCGCCTTCCTCGCCTGCGAACACTCGAAATTCGTTTGGACGCTGTTGCACGTGTCCCGAAATTGAACAGCCCACAGCGAAGAAACGAGCACATCCTGTATATAGTCCGATGTGTACACACCACGCGTGTGAAGAGAGCAGATTACTGTTGCCAGGTTCTCGAAAAAAATGTCTTCTCAGCCCTAAGTATAATGCCTTCCTCTCCGGCTCGCTTCCCAAAGCAACACAGCTAGCAAGATACCCGCATAATGGCCTGATCCTTGTTTTCGTAGGCCGGAGAAACGGCAGATCCCGACCTAGCCCCTACAGGAATCCATAACGGAACCCTAAACCCTAAACAAGATTTAGAAAATTCCTTTTAAAGTTTATAAAGACCCGAAAAAAACCTTCAAAAACCAGCAACCCCTGAACCCTTAAAGTAACCCTTATTTAACACACAAAACTTACAAAACCGCACTAAAACCCTGACTAACTCCTATGACGTGCTACAGGAGAGGGTGAACAACCTGCGAGAAGTGGCTGACATCAATGATGCAGATCTCATCGATCGGACGGAAGCCTACATGCGAGGTGCCAACCGAGGGCAAGGTCTTGGCCTTACATATACTTATGGTGTCGATAGGATGAGGGTTATGACGAGAATTAATCTTCCGGTGATGAGGTGCGCAAGTCTGATTCGGTTGTCGGGATCAGACAAAGATGACCCGACCCTGAAACCCTACAGCCATGGAAAGCATGAGAACATCTAAAGATACGGCGCGCTTGCACCCTGCACACATGGACCCTCAGGTTTGTTTCCCTATAACTTTGACGTCACTAACTATAGTTGCTAACTATAGTTGCACAGAGTGATGCACAGCAGAATCTGTTGTGCAGCGGTGCGTTCCGCTGCCCTGGGACATGCGTTCCAGTAAGGCTTGCAATGCAGCCATAAATTCATTTGGACGCCCGTTCGTTTTTTTGGCGAGTGAAGTCATCACGAAAAGAACGGGGTCGCTTGACCTGCTCGCTCTTGGAGGCTCTGCCTTGTGTATGGTTCGTGGTTTAGGGTTTAGGGTTGAAGGCGAGGCCAAATGAACTGGATATTGGTGGCATACGGCAGCTCGAGGCAGCGCAGCAGTGTACAGCAGGCGGGTACTGTGCATTAGCAATCGGTGCCCTACGGTAGACAGTTGGCATGCGGCAGCGGAACACAGCCGGGATGCTTTTGGCGTTTTTCTTATAGACAAGGCGTGGCTGCTGCCGCGCAGCATGGGCTGTCAGGAAGGGTCCGTTCCGAGTTTCCGCGGTGCTGATTTCAGACTATGACAAAACTTGCTGAAGTTCTCTTTTCGACTAGGCGTGCTTGCTGCTAATAATGCGGGGGTGCTGATTTCAAGCCGTCCAAGTTTTCTGCTTCAAGCTTTCCCGTGGGACCTAATGACCAAACTTTCTAATTTTCTCCTTTCTGCTCGGCAGTCTTGCTGCAGTGCCGTCTGGCCTTGAAGAACGAGTAAGTTTCAAGCTTTCACCATGGGGAATTCAAGCTTTCTCTGTCTTCTGATTCGGTCTTGGCTGCGCGACCTAATAACCAAACTTTCTAAGTTTCTGTTCTAGACAGGGCGTAGTTGAAATAGAACGCGTACGTTTCGGAGCCTGCATTTCCGATTCCAGCCTCTCTGTTTCGTGATTCGGCCCTGCTAGGTATTCCGCTTCACGCCCTCCAGTTTCTGATTCTAGCCGGGGCGTTTTTCGACTCAACCCTTGCCGTTTCCTGATTCACGTTGTCTGATTCGCGCGTCAGCCGTGACGAGGCAGTCAAACGACTGCGTGCAAAGCGCCGGGTTACTACTACTACTACCACTACTACTACTACTACTACGACTACTACTACTACTACTACTACTACTACTACTACTTACTCCTACTCCTACTCCTACTCCTCCTCCTCCTCCTACTCCTACTCCTACTCCTACTCCTACTCCTACTCCTCCTCCTCCTCCTACTCCTACTCCTACTCCTACTCCTACTCCTACTCCTACTCCTCCTCCTCCTACTCCTACTCCTACTCCTACTCCTACTCCTACTCCTACTCCTACTCCTACTCCTACTACTCCTATTACATTGCTATTACTACTACAACAACAACTACTACCACTCCTACTCCTACTCTTACTCTTACTCCTACTCCTACTCCTACTCCTACTCCTACTACTACTACTACTGCTACTAACACTACTCCTTCTCCTACTCCTACTACTACTACTACCACTACTACCAGTACTACTATTACTACTACCACTACTACTACTACTACTACTACTACTCCTACTCCTACTCTTACTCTTACTCCTACTCCTACTCCTACTACTACTACTACTACAACTACTACTACTACTACTGCTCTCCCACTACTACTACTACTACTACTACTACTACTACTGCTACTACTACTACGACTACTACAACAACAACAACTACTACTACTACTACTACTAATACTACTACTACTAATACTACCAGTGCTACTACTACTACTACTACTACTACTACTAGTACGAGTACGAATACGAGTACTAGTACTAGTACTAGTACTAGTACTAGTACTACTATTATTACTATTACTACTACCACTACCACTACCAGTACCACTACTACTACTACTACGACGACGACGACTGCTGCTACTACTACTACTACTGCTACTACTACTACTACTACTACTACTACTACTTCTACTACTACTACTACTACTACTACTACTACTGTCGTTGTGTGACCGACTTACTGTTGACGACGGACTTGGCAAATTACAAAGCCAAATAAGTAGACAGCTAAGCTTGCTAAATTATCTAAACTAGCCAAACTAGACGATGTTCTATGCAGGTGCACCTTCGTTTTCATCATCATCATCATCATCGTCACTGTCATCGTCATCGTTGTGCGTGTGTGCGCGCGCTAGTGTGCATGCGCGCTCTGTTTTTGCCATCTGCGGGCCGAGGCCTCCAAATCCATTGCAAGGCTGGTGCTCCGCCTGCGAACTTTCTGAGATGCCCAGCCCTAGAGTGGTCGCAGGCCCGAAGGATGGGGGCGCGAACGATTCCGGATGGAAGGAAGGGCTGCTCTGGTCATGTTCAGCCGCTGTAGCAAGTCGCAGTGTAGCCTTCAGTGTTGAAGCCATGCAGCCCTTCTGACAAGATCCGCCGCTGTGTTGTTGTGCAGATTTCCCCGCGATGTTTAGCAAAGTGATAGCTTCTGAAAGCTCCTGCAGACTTCGGACAAAACCATCTCGAACAGGGTGCGGTCATGGGAAGAATTTGTGATGGCTGTTCAGACATATTCAAAGATCTTTGTCCCACAAAGTCCTTGTGCAGGAATGGTCATGCAGAATGCAGATCATCCGCACCCTGTCTTGCAGTCATGGGGATGTAAGCAAGAATGCAGCATACACATTCTGACATGCTTGAGCATGCGCAGTGAAGCGTCGTGCTGACATGCTTGCAATAATAAGGTACATCCTCAGACTTTTTGAATGGTTCGAGAATGGCGATCAGGCTATCACTGCCTGGAATTGAAATCCTGCTGCCTTTGTGATGTTGTATGTTTTTCTCGAGGCAACACTGATCTGCCAGTTCTGTGAGGGCGGCGAGCTTTTGAGCGCCATCCGCAAGGGCAGAGCAAGGGGTGCTGTCCTTGAGGATCGAGAGAACTTCGGCATCCTTCTAAAGACTTGTTTGACTTTGTATGCCTGGCTGTTGCAATTCCCGGCAGGAGTCGTGGGCTGCGTGCGCGCTACGCCAGCCCTTTCAGGTCCATAAACCTTCTTTGCTGCGTGGCTTCGAGTACTCCCAGGCATGGCTCCCGTGACAGGCCCTCGTATATCTGCACAACAAGGGCATCGTGCACAAAGACTTGAAAGTCGAAAACCTTTTGCTGCTGCGAAGCATCGCCCCTCGCATGACGTACATGCGATGCGGCTTTCTGCAGCCCGGAAATGATTTTGGTAACCTGGCCGAGCCGAGGTGTCAGAAGATGGCCGGGCATTTGGTCGGCCTCCTCATGTTGCACGGCTTAATCTTGCAGGAGATTGTTGACTGCAGTGTTCGCAAGCTCAGGTTGTAGTTAGCGACTTTGGCACTGCCGAGATTTGTATGCGGGGTCTGTCGAGTCCCTTCGTTGCACGTGGCACAAAGCTCCTCGGCGAGACTGGCAGGGGGAGAGGATTTTGAGTGCTGCTCAACTGTTCGGTCGGCCTACGCATGTCAAAGAATCCTCTCAATACACGACAGTGCAATGCTAGCGGTGCGAGTCTGTTCAGAGCACATCCTACGGACACACAGCACCGCAACATTTTGGAGATTCGTTTGGTCAGATGCTGGATAGGTTGATGGATGAAGCAGTAGACGTGCACCGTTACTGCATGGTTGCCTTTGCAGCTCGCGATGCTGGGTGTGCACCTCCTGGATTCCGAGGGTTGCTGGAACACCGGCGACAATGTCTCCAGAGTGCTTGCAGGGCAATTGCAGTGCAAAGTCAGACATGCAAGGGCCTCAAGCAATACACCAAAAAGAGAGTGTAGTTCTTTGCTTGACTTTCGATTTCCCTTGGCACCGGCCGAGATGGAGCATGGGATGCGTGATGTACGAGATGTTTGCCAATGTCTTGCCGTTCCATTTGTCCGGAAGTATGGCGGATGCTGATGCACATCAGGCTCTGCAGTTTTCGTGCGGGAGGCAGCTTTTCACATCTTTCTCTTGCAGGATGCGTGGCTCCAGCTGCACAAGCAGGGCCCAAAGTGGGACAAGCTCCGACAAGCCCTTAGAGCATTTAAAAACCTGCTTGCTGCTCCTGATTTGGCGGCAGAGCCCAACAGGCGAGGAGGTCAGAACTTCCCGAATCCTGGGGCCCCAAAGCCTGCAGCGGGCCTCCTCCGTCTGCTGCCAAACACGAGCCAAGCGGAATCTTTCAACGGATCTTGCCTGACCGTAGTTACTAGTAGCCAGCTTTTCTCGACTCTCTGGGCAGTGCCATCTCTTTGAACCAAGCACGAGGCTGCACCGACCAGTACCGTATTATCATGCTCCAATTCTGCTCGGGTGCCCAAACTGCTGAATCTTTAGGCTTCAAGATTGCTGCATCCACTGTTGGCCTTCTGCTTGCTTCTCCCACCTGGGCTTCACAGCTTGGCACTCCTTTTGATTCGAAGCATTGCCTTTGCAGGGCTTTTGCAGGCCTCAGGGCCTGTCACTCTTCTTTGCCACTGTCCCTTCCGTTTCTCACGACTGTAAAATTTGGGTGGCCATTCTGCAAGCTTGCGGCTCCTGTTTTGCGTTCAGGCGCTGCCACTACCTTACAGGATTCCATGCCACGCGGGTTCATCGTCGTCATCACAGCAGTGTTGAAGCAACCCACCTTCGCTGGCAAGACTACTCTTGGTCGGACCGGGGCGCACGATGTGAAGCATTTACAATTAAGAAGTGATGTCGAAGACCGTATTCGTTAAAATGATAGCGGTGCTACTGCTTCTCTAAGCGAGCCTTCGTGTCGTGCACAGTCGGAGTCGGCGTGCAGCGCGCAAAAAATCGAAAAACACGAAACGTCGGAAAAAAACACGAAACACACGAACACACGAAAAACGCGAACCAAGCGAACAACGTGAACAACTAAAATCCTATTACGATTACGATTACGGTATGGCGACGAGTAAGGGGTGAGGCTTCGCAAGGGGAACACTTCGGGCCTAGGACCAAGAACCCCGACCCAGGCTTTTCAGCGCTTGGAGATTGCCAGATGCTAGATTTATCGAGATCGAAATGTTTGTGATTCCACCCTTGGGCAGCTAGCGAGATTTCTAAAGCCAGATCTCTTGATTGCTGCTTGCTGTTTTGTTGCTTGAGATTGCCCTCCCTGTAAGCAATTATGCGCTGTCCGATGTTGTCGAGCCTGAAACGGCGGGCATGGGCACCAGCTTGGAGCCCACCTCCAATGTTGGCTTGGGCATGGAGCAGAAAGGCTCATGTGTGAACGACTCGTGAACGTCTTGGCGCCAGATGCCGCATGTAGTCGAGATGCAGGTTGGCCACCCCTGCAGCAGACATGAGCGAGAAGTGACCCGGTGCTGAGGATGTAGCACGTCTGCCAAAGACTTGTGCCAAAAGCTGCTGAGCTTCAGGCCACTTCAGCATCACGGCATATCACTGCTTGCAAGATTCCTTCCTTTTGTCCGCGGCCGCCTCGAGGGAAGTTGGTCGACCCAACGCAGCCGACTGCCTTAAGCTGCTCGACTCAGTTTCTCCATCTCACCACGCCGTCGGACAGCATGCTTGCCGTGCTGCCCGATGTCTTGCCTCTCTGTTTTTTTGCAGAATTGCTGAGGCACTCCTGGCTAAAGCAGCAAAAGAGCAACTTCGGGAAAGAAGAGAAGACCTTCCTTCGCATCTTTGCCGCATGTATTGCAGTCACAGGCCCTCATGATGCACTGACAGTTGGGAACCATAGCAGCAGTCCCTCAGGTACGGCGCTGACTCGTTGGGCAAGCACCAGTCAATGTGGCAAAGCGGGGGACCAAACGCGAACGCTCTGCATAGCACTGCCGCATTTGAAGCATTTCTGTTTCTGTCTTTGCTGGCTTAAGGCACTGTTCTTGAAGATGGCTTCGACATGCGGTTTTGTGGATCGATTCGCTCAGGTGCAGCCTTTGCCAAGCCTTCTTGATTTGGAGTGTCCTATGTTCGAAACGTCGAAGCAAGGCATTCTGCAAGCTTGACTCCGATGACAATGGTATGCTGGAGAGGAATGAGGCAAGTCCTCTAGCATGCCCTTAGCCTTGCACTTTGCGATGCGCCGAGCTTCTTGGGAAACTCAGGTTTTCAGCGCAACACAGATGCTCGGGATTCAAAAAGATGCGGCAAAGAATTTGGTGAATGCGCTTGATCAGAATCGTGACGGCTCCATACAGTACCTGGAATTTTGTGCTGCGTGTCTCCTGGCCTCAACCGACGAGCTCTATGCCTTGCTGTCCCAGGCGCGGGGGGGCCTCGGTTCTAAGGATTCTAAGCTCTACGCTCCTTAGACAAAAAGCCTGCACGCGAGGAATTCCAAGCACTCTGTGCTGGGGAAAAAGGCGCCAAGCCCGCCGTTTTCTCTCGCTGTGCTTGTTGAAACGCAGATGACCGAGGTTGCCCGCGGCAAGCGCTGCAGATCCTGCTGAAGGCTTGAAGTTGATCGACGCTGATCAACCGCAAGCTGTGGCCTCGCAAGTCGACAGGACCTGCGACCTCTCGTTGCCGACTCAGGAGGATATTTCCCAGAGGAGGTCAAAAAGGACGGCGAGCCAAAAGAGCTTTCGACGTTTCTTGTGTCCACCCTTTTTCCAGGAGGGACGCTTGAGCTTCAAGGAGCCCGCCTGGGGTCCACCACATATACCACATCCAGTACTTTGGGCATGCTCTTGCAGGACTTCTGCCTCTTCTTTGGCCAGCAGGTTGAGGAGCCGGAAGCGGAAGGACACGAGAGTCGTCAAGTTCAGGAAATGATGCAAAGCCGTCGTCAGATTCAGGCAATCATCCCATCGCCGCAGTGGAAAAGGAGAGCATGCTCAAGGCTTGAGCCCACGGGTATGTGACGGTATGTGGTATGCTGCGTGGGGATGCTGAGATCGCGAAGTTGGCAGAAAAATGCTGATTTTGGGGAGGCGAAAGAGAAAGAGGAGGTGCAATCACCTCGAAGTGCGCAGAGCAGCCCAAAGGCATTCAAGGCCCGGATCCGAAAGTTTGGTAGTGTTCCTTTGACGCTTTATCTGAGCCTGGCTGGGGCAAGGCTGGAGGGCATGCTCCGGGCGAGGGCGAGGCATGCGGCGTTGCGATATCCTGCAGCACATCACACCTTCAATTCGCCGCGTGATGCCGCGTGTTACTTTGCTTGAATGCTCTTGATGCCTATCCTCCTTGCAGACGGGGTCCTTGATACGAAGACGCCAACAAGGCCATGAGAAGGTCCCGCATAAGCTCGCGTTTCCCAAGCTGGTTCTATTCGGACATGCCTGCGTGTGCGTGAACTTGTGTCTCGGCTTCTCCAGGCCAGCAGCATGCCTAGCACGCCAACATCTCAAAGTGCCGCACCGCCGATGCACTCCGTTTCTTGGCAGTTCTGTGCGTGGCAACTTATCGGACGAACTACGCCTGATTACAGTGCATCCAGAGTAGACGTGAAAGAAAAGTTTTGGTCATGCGAGAGCGCAAGACTGCTGTCGGCACGCTTTTGTTTGCCTGACCGAGGCCATGCGCGGGTTCGAAATGAAGGCTTCCGGGCAATGCGATGTGAGAAGTTTTAAGTGATGGCGGTTCTTCCTCAGATAGATAGGTCAAGAGCGGCGTCGGTGCGAATGTGCGCTTCACAAGCAAAGGGATTTTCAATAGTTGTGCTCAGTTGCGGCCCATTCTTCGGGCAAGTCTTGTGTGCTGTGACCACATGTGAGAAAGGACCTCTCCCTGGCCAGGCTAACGGTCCAAAAGCACCGGAGCCTTCATCAGCAGCACAGGTGCCAATGCACTGTTTTGACAACTTGCAACTCGCGACTGGCACATCAAGGTCGGGCTGAGCCCATCGAGGCCTTCACAGCAGGGAACGCCACGGAGGAACAGCCGAGCCAGTGCGAAGAACGACAGCAACGAAGCCTCTCCTCAGGATGCTTGTTTGCATTTCGTCAAAGAGAGCTAAGATTCAAAAGACAAATCTGACCGACAGCGAGGCTACGCCGAGGCAGTCCGGCAGAGCGAGCCAAAAGCAGGATCCACAAAAAGGAAGGAGTCCGCCGCAAGCTTCCTGATGCAACTAGGGGTTCGCTGTGCTGCTTGGGAAGCCGGGAAGGTGGTTTCCAAGCTGCCACCTTGCTGCGATGTCAGGCTTCTCGAAGGAGTCACGTGCATGAGCCCGCGAGAGATGGATCGGTGTTCCAGGATCCGAGCATTCAAGTTGCCTGTCAGTTCTCATGCACCCAAATCCAACTCAGGCCAATCCATCGGCAAAAGATCTGCACGCCTCTGACTTGGACGAGACTCGGAACGCACTCGAGAGCAGCTGTGCCCTTGTGCCCTTGTGCTGTGCAAGATGCCAACTGAAGCTCGTAGGCCTGACCCTGACCTGTGCAGCCGGGACGCTGGGACGCTGGGACCCTGCGAGTCTGAGGCTGTCCAAAGCGGTCGAACCGTGGAGAAGGCGGCAGGAAAAGGCCGGAGGCCTTCCGACCAGGTGCATTTCAGGGCGTCACCTCACTCTGCCAAGCGGGCCGCAACGTCGCAGAGGAGCTAAAGCCAGTCGGCTTGGTTCCCCCTGGACGGCAGGTGCCATACAGTCAGCCTAGTGGGAAATTTCTGTCTGGCGTTTTCGTAGCTCTGAACCAGGAAACAATGAGTACTCAGAGTACTTTCGCTGGCGGGATGGAGTTTGAAACTTCGGCAGCATCATCCTCACAGGAGGAGGCGGCATCTAAACGCACCCGGATGACAAGCTGATGCTTCCTTTGCGGAAGGCCATACCGCCAAGCTTCGACACGGCCGTGAGCCAGGTCGCGAGTAGCCACACTCTCTTTGAGCACCTTTGTGAGAAGCTGCAGGCCGAACCGATGGCGCACATCGAGAACGATAATGATAGTAATGTCATCCTCCCTGACCATGTGGCGCAAAATGCGCACAAGGACTCCGAGTTCCCTCTGGTTACATGGGTCCCTCAAGTCCTGAGGGCAATCTCGGTTGACTTGTGTCCTTACAGACGTCATGCATGTGCGGTAGTGCCTGGCTTGCATGAGGATTCTGGCACTGCCTTCAACTTCGCTACTCCTGCCAAGGCAGTCAGTCGGGTGATGGTCAGTCTTTAAGGTGCTGGGTGCGCTCAGCAGGTCCGAATGAGACTTGCTAGCCCTTTTGATTCCAGTCCCTGCCTTTCTCATGCACCGGTGTTGTACAGGAATCCCCGTGCTTGTTCAGTTCTCATTTTGGTAGGGCTGCTGTATTGCCGAAGGCAGCAACAGCCAAGTCTTAAGGGGCGGCCGCACCCTTGAGTTTTCAAGATGTTTAATTCTTGGCTCTCCGCATGTCCGACTGAGGTCGGGATTGCGAATACCCAATAGGCTACCGCCTCCCGGGACATGAAAATTTCGTCAGATGGAAGTGCGGCTACCATGTTGTGGTCGCATTGCGAATCCTGATGTCCTCGAGACACGACTCTTCTATGTGTTAAACTAGAAAGCAGCCTTGCTTCACTGTGAAACGCAGCGCTTCTTTTGTCAAGGTTATAGGTTTCTAGAGCAGCAAGTTACGAAGGTGTTGCAGCGGCAGTCAATCGAGGCCGAATCACACCAACAAAAGCAAGACACAACACTACAATCGTTCTCACATAAACCACGGTTTTTGAGGCCATCTGTTCGAAATGTGTGATGTCATCGAGCATTATTGTGAAAATCAGTGCGGGCGTTGCGAGGTTTAGCCGCTTAGCCGGTGCAACTGAAGCTTGGGGCAAGCATTTTGGCTCAAAGACTCTTGGCTGCTCATCATCATTGAGCAATGGAGGCGACAAGGGACGGCAAGGTCGTGGATGGCCGGATAGCGCTGTCCACAGCTCTTTGGGACACAAGCTTAGAAATGCCTGGTCGTCAGGATGCTACTGAAGTCGATGCGCGGGATGCCAACACCCCGGACAAGTGGATCAAACGTCATCCCGACATGCTACGCAACACTGGGATGCATCCTTTCAACTCGGAGCCACCTCTTAAGAACTTGCAGGCAGCTGGCTGGATTACACCCCCTGCTTTGTATGTGGTTCGAAACCATGGAGCAGTGCCACAGCTGTCCTGGTCCGAGCATCGACTGAAGATCACAGGAGTCCCAAAGCCGGCGGACCTGAGCATGGAGCAGATTGCATCTGGTGAATGGGGCACCATTGTGTCGATCCCAGTGACCTTTATCTGTGCCGGGAACCGGCGAAAGGAGCAGAACCTCACCAAGAAGACAGTGGGTCGCTTGTAGTGGTCAAACAGTTTATGTCCTTTCTAGTTGAGCTGTTTGTTTTTTAGGGCTGCATTTCCCCGAATCGGGTGCACGCAAGCGAGGATTCGATTGGGGAGCCGGAGCCGTTGGGAACTCCGTGTGGACAGGAGTCCGCCTGTGCGACTTGTTGGCAGCGGTTGGCATCACACGGCCTTCGAAGGAGCATCGCTTCGTCCATTTCGAAGGTCCTCTGGGTGAGTTGCCTCAAGGGAAAACGGGATCATATGGCACTTCCATTGATTTGGGCTGGGCGCTGGACAGGGAGCGAGATGTGCTACTGGCCTTCAAACAAAATGGAGAGCTGCTTACCCCGGACCATGGCTTTCCTCTGCGAACGCTGTTGCCGGGTTGCATCGGTGGCCGGATGATCAAATGGCTCTCTAGCATGTGGGCTTCTTGCTTGCATACTGGCAGAGAAGACTGTTTGGTTATTTCATGTTCAGTAGTCTTGCTTTGCTTGCTTCTGTCAGTTGAGACTCGAATCGCGCTCAGGAGAAGCCCGAACCAGTCTGGAATCATCACTAAACTCCGTGCTGTCGCACATTGTTGCTTGAACTTGAAAGCGGCCGCACATCTGTGACTTCTAGTCCTTGTAATCAATTACTTGTCCTTGTCATTCTTGCTCAATGGGCCGTGCTTTAGACTGCAACCATTTGTCTGGTAGCCCATCCAACTCAAATGCTTAAGGCCTGTCACTGTCACTCATAGAAATGCGCGAAGGTGAAGTCCCTCCACTTGGAACCCCCCCTCTTGGGCGGTCGGAGATGTCCATGCGGTCACCGCCTTCTAAGAACTTGTACACATTGTAGAGAAACTTCACTGTGCATTCGCCTACTCGAACGTATCTCGGTACCGGCCCTTGAGACCGAACACTCGCTTACCCCTGGCTGGCGTTTTGAACTCCAGCGCGGCCTTTGACCCTGCCCACACTGTCGCACTCGTGCGCAACTTGTTGAAGATCTTTGCTATTGCAGTCGAGATGCGATCGAAGGGCCGCCAAACCGCGCCTTAGGCTCGCACCTGTTCAGAACTTGAAAGAGGCCTGACCTCCGTGTCTTGGGCCTTCCCAATCACATTGAACCTTTCTCAGTGTGAGAATCATGTCCGCCTTCCATCTCCCAAGGTCTCGGACAAGCCTTCCGAGAACCATTACCATTACTTCGACAACCGCGTGCTCCCTCCCCATGTTGATGCCGATCTTGCTTATGCAGAGGGGTGGTGGTACAAGCCTGAGTATATCATCAACCACATGAACATCAACTCGGCGATGTTCGAGCCGCGTCACAACTCGTTTGTGGAAGAGAAGAACCTGCCCAAAACCATCAAGGTCTCCGGATACGGTTACACTGGTGGAGGTCACAAGATCATCCGAGCAGAGATCTCCTTGGATTCGGGCAAGTCTTGGGAGATCACTGAGCTCCACAGGCCAGAAGATGAGATCGCAGAAGCACGCGGAACTGACAAGCACTGGTGCTGGGCTTGGTGGGAGACGGAGGTTGACATGAGCCGGCTGTTGGATAGCGCATGCGAAGAGATTTGCTGCCGTGCTTGGGATTCCAACCAGAATTGTCAGCCCGTGCAACTCACTTGGACCGTCATGGGCATGCTGAACAACCCCATCTACCGTATCAAGATTCACCGCGAAGGCAGCAGGATCTGGTTCGAGCATCCAACTCAAGGCTCCATGCCAGGTGGCTGGATGACTGATCAAGCAGGTCAGTTCAACGAAAGCTTTGCAGTGGAGGCAACACCGGGTAAGACCGGGGTGGCTCCATCGCGGCCAGTGGCTGCAGTGTGGAAGGGCGCCAAGATAGACTCCGTGAGTGCTGCGGGTGCCAGTTCCGCTGGCCAAGCTGCGGCCATTAGGCCTACAAAGCCAGGCAAGTTGGTGCAGTCCATGGAGGAGTGGCTTGCAGGAATCAGCATGGAGGAAGTTAAGAAGCATGACAACGAGAAGAGCTGCTGGTTCGTCGTGAAGGGTAACGTCTATGATGGCACTCCATATCTGCAAGACCACCCCGGGGGTGCTTCCTCCATCCTTCTTGCCGGTGGTCTCGAGGCCACCGAGGACTTTGAAGCAGTGCATTCAACACGCGCTTGGGAGATGCTGAAGGACTACTACCTTGGCCCATTGAAGGAAGCCGAGCATGAACCAGAGGCTGGAGTTTCACAAAGCTTTCTCAGCATGCTTGCATCGCCACTATGGTACCTTGGTGCGGCTCTCCTCTCACCTTTCGGATCCTCTGCGCCATTCTTGAATCCCCGGGAGAGCCAGCAGCTTGAGCTTTCAGANGCTTGCATCGCCACTATGGTACCTTGGTGCGGCTCTCCTCTCACCTTTCGGATCCTCTGCGCCATTCTTGAATCCCCGGGAGAGCCAGCAGCTTGAGCTTTCAGAGAAGATCGTTGTGAACCACGACACCCGGATCTTCCGCTTCAAGCTACCTTCTCCGTCCATGACGCTGGGGCTTCCCACTGGCATGCACATGACACTGAAAGCCAAGGTGGATGGCAAGCCGGTGATGCGGGCGTACACGCCCATAACGGATGACAGCACCCTCGGTCATGTGGACTTGCTGGTGAAAGTCTACTTCAAGGGCGTGCACCCAAGCTTTCCGGACGGTGGCAAGATGTCTCAGCACTTGGACAGCATGAAGATTGGCGAGTCTATCGATGTCAAGGGACCCATCGGTGAGTTTGTCTACAAAGGCCAGGGCCAATGCCTTGTAAATGGCAAGCCGCGCTTTGTCACGGAGATCTCCATGATCGCTGGCGGCACTGGCATCACCCCATGCTACCAGGTGCTGGCAGCAATCCTTCGAGACCCGCAGGACAAGACCATGGTACGACTCCTCTTCGCCAACCGGACACCCGATGATATCCTTGCACGAGATGTGCTGGAGGAGTTGGCAGCCAAGCACCCTGATCGCTTTATGCTGAGCCTCACCGTCGACAAAGTCCCTTCCGAAGACGAGAATGTGAGCCCCTCTGATGAGAAGAACTCCAAGTCAGAGTGGAAAGGTCACGTAGGCTTCATCACTCCAGTTATGACCAAAGCCACCTTGTTTCCTGCATGTGAGGAAACTGTATGCTTGATGTGTGGGCCTCCGGCGATGCTAGAGAAAGCTTGCATTGCAGCCTTGCAAAGCATGGGCTACAAGGATTCCAACGTCTTCTCATTCTGAGGTCACTGGTAGCTGCAGTAATTAGCTTCAATAGCGCTCGAAGTTCGCTTTGATTTTCCGGCTTCCAGCAACTTTGTAGACTTGTGCCTTTCCAAAGGATGGCACAGCACAGGGCTGAGTAACCTTCGCATGGAGTGCAAGGTTGAAGGCACACACACACGACCATCTTGTGAGCTGATGGGAACAAATCCGGAAGGTTACTGCGGATTCGCAGGGTTCTTCGAAGCCTGAAGACAGTCTTCATGTCTTTTGGGTGCTCCGCAATGCTCTGCAGCCTTTTGCAGGCTCAGACAGAACTCCCTGCGTTATTATGTTGCATTTCTGCTCGGCTGCAGGCTGTGCAGGCTTGGAAGTGCAATGTCCTGCCAATGCTCCAAATGTCGCTTGAGGAAAGGCTTTGGATAGATGCTGGACTGAAAAACTTTTCGAGATAGATTGCTTGCGGGCCCAGTGGTTTTGCTTGAGCCTCTGCCGGAAGCATTCTGTGATCCGGTTCTTCATTAAGCGAGACTTCAAAAGCGGGATCTCTTGATTGCTTGTTGCTTGTTGCTTTGTTGCTTTGCTGCTTGAGATTACCAGTGAGCCGAGCCAGGTCGCAAATTCTCCGCACCGACTCGGTGAGCACTTTTGCGAGGAGCTGCAGGCCGATCGGATGGCGCATATCGAGAATGAGAATGATGATAATGATGATAGGTGATAACAATGATAACAATAATAGTAGTGTTATCCTCTCTGACCATAATGCCGAACGCACATTTCCTGCCTTTCTCATGCTCAGGTGTTTCCAGCTTCAATCCCTGTGCTTGTTCAGTTCTCATTTTGGCAGGGCTGCTGTGTTGCCGAAGGCAGCAACAGCCAAATCTTCAGGGGCGGCCGCACCCTTGAGTTTTTAGGATGTTTCAATTTTTTGGTCTCCGACTGAGGTCGGGATTGCGAATACCCAATAGGCTACCGCCTCCCGGGACATGAAAATTTCGGATGTCGAATCATGATCACCTCGAGACACGACTCTTCCACTAGCAGGCAGCTTCACATTTCTGTGACGTGCAGCGCTTCTTCTTTCAAGGTGGTACAGGTTTCAAGATCAGCAAGTTAGCTTTCAGGCGTGGTTGCCCCCCGTTCCACCAGCTTTGCTGTTGTAGTTAGTAATGTCATCCTCGAAGTTGCAGTGCATCTTCTTACTGCGTATTGTCTCATGAGCACTGCATATTATGGTCGCGCTGTTCCACTGGCTTTGCGACGATTCGCTGCATGGCTAAGGGAAGAGGGAAGGTTACGGCTTGCTTGCTCGGGTGAGAAATCCAAGCACTTGAAGATGTGGCTGTCCTTTTTCAAACCTTTGCTTTCCGGAAGAAGGTATAAGAAGGAGAACTTGCAGGTAGTGGCTTGTGACATCCCAGTGCATCTGGGATATCGAGCTCAGTTCAGGCTCAATGCCGTCCCATGCGAGGCGAAATACCTAAATGTTGAGTTCTGGATCTTAGTACGTTATCATGAGAACATCCACGCATTGTTTCGGTACTTGACTTCTTGTTCCCGCAGCGGGAAGTGTAAGTGTTTGCAGCTTGAGCTACTTGAGCTACGAACAGAGAAACCAGTCGTGGTTGGCAAAAGTTCGGTGGCGAGCGCATGTCTTGCATATGCCATTGGCAGGAACTTAGTAGTAGCGGCATTCCTGCTGACCACGCAGCAGCAGCGTAGTTTGGTGTAGCACCATTTGTATAGGAATGTGGTGAGCAAACCCCCAACCCCAAGTGGTAAAAGGATATGCTGGCAAACTCGATGTTGTGGGAGAGTCCCCAACCCTGAAACGGAGGTGCATGGCTGAGCTGGATGTTGACAGGTGGTAGCTTGTTGGAGGGTCCGGGCAAGGCAACCGTTCCGAGCATGGTAGTACTAGCCGATTTCCGCAGCCCAGGAGCCTGACACAGCACCTCGAACGGTCGCTGCAAGACCAGAAGCAGAATGACTTGACTAGAAGCACAGCGCAAACGAAAGACATGCACGGAGCGGGCACGAAACTGCGAAAGTGCGCGTTAAGGGGCAAACAAGAAGTCTTCCACCTTCGTCTTGAGAAGACCACTGGCAGCCACGGGTTGGGCGTGCCGGCTGACCTCGATTACCGTCGCAGCATCCATTCATCAGCAGGCAAAGCTAAACCCTGACTTGCTGACGGTTCCTATTGTCAGTTAAAGCATCCGACACTTGAGTCCCTCAATGGCAATGTGTTTGACCCCCCTAGCTGCATAAGACTGGGTGTTCGAGGAACGGAGGGGTGAGAGGGTGGGAGAGTCTGGACCGGTTTGGGTTCAGAGTGAGGCTTTGAGGGTGTGCTGCTCTAGCTGAATACTAGTTGCCAAAGCAGAGTTTGGAGGGTTCCGGACTTGGGGTTTTAGGGTGTGCGAGGTAGGGTAGACGATCCGATCCCTGCCTTGAAACCTGCAAAGCTTGCTGAAGCATTCAAGGCCAAGTTGCGATGCTGGCTCCATGGGCCTCGCGGCCGCCGGATTCAGGACCAGCCCGTGCACACAATTTCTGCAGAAAACAGAAAATCAGACGCACTTACAGGACCTGAATCTTCCAGATGACCTTCCAACAGGTTTCGCGGATCGCGGGTTCTTGGAGCAGCGAGTGCTCTCGAGCCCGCTCAGGTGTGCATGTAGTCATGCTCATGACCCGACGGAAGCACATCGAGCATGCAGACTCTTGGCTAGGCGTCTGTGACTAAGACGGTGAGCACGCCTGTCGGCAACCTGGGCAGGGGTGCGGACGGCTTGGGAGCGCCTCCTCATGGAACGCAGCCTGGCGTTAAAGGCTGGAGAACGACCTGCACAGTTACAGCCGTCTGCTAAGACTGGACAATCAACATGCAGTCCAAAAGTGCGTGCAGTGGTGCACCAAAGACGCTTGCTCCAGCCAATGGCAACAATGTGCAAGATTTTCGAGCAAGAGTTTGATTAGTAGAAGGGGCGTGCACGGTAACTTTGGGAACCAGAGCACGGAACCTCATGCCTGAGTCATTGAGCTGCAGCTTGTGGTTACCGTTACGGCTGGCGTTCGCTGCTGGTGACGTTCGGCTTCCCAAATCACCATGTCACAAGTATGTGCTGAATTGCACTTCTCGTTTCTGATCATGACTCGTGCTGATCGGTGTCCCAACCCATCCCAACCCCGATCCGCTTGCGTGAACTATGTCCAGGGCGAGATGCAGATGTACATTTGCTGCTTGCTGCCATGGCCGCTTGGCACAGTGCTGCTGAGCCGGGTCGTCGCGGTCCGCGCTTTGCTTGCTCAGGTTCTGGCCCTTGCGATGCATGTGGCGGTATCGGATTCGATGATGCCTTACAGTCAACCCGATGTGGTAGCTCATGTCCTCCAAAAGTCTTTGCTTATATGGAATGCATGAGGACATTGGGCCAGCCTGCTGCTAGAGGAGGAACATACACAGGCTGAAAGCTCGCTTGTCCAAATTGTGGGGCCGGGTGTATGGCAGCAGAGGTCCATATCATCTCAACAGCTTCGTGGTCCAGAGATTTCTTTCAGCGAATGTGCAGGGCTTGAGATGACCCGTGCTGCACCAGCAAGCTGCATGCTTTTGCATGTCGCTATCTTGTATCTATAGGCACATACACGACGACGGGCGAGCCTACACGATGGTGGCTGCAGCCCAAGTCGCATGGATTTGCTTTGCAGGTATTCTCGTAGCCTTTGCGTGGGCCACGATACGGGGTGCGGCGTGGCAGCAAAAACGTTTAGAGTCTTCGGCGTCCAACGGGTCCTCCTGCATGGGGTGCGACGCGGGAGGTTCCACCGCTGGGGGTCGCGATACGGGGTGTGGTGCGGGGGGTGCGCGGGGTTATGCGGGGTTGCGATACGGCGGTCGCGATACGGGGTGCGGCACGCGTGGTTCCACCGGTGGGGGTCGCGATATAATAGGGTGTGGCACGCGAGGTTCCATTGGCGGGGGTCGATGCGGGGTGCGGCGCGGGAGGTTCCACTGCGGGTTTCCTTACACGGCGTGCGGCGAGGGAGGTTTCACCGGTAGGCTCGCGATACGGGGTGTGGCGCCGGAGGCTCCACCTCGACACGGAGTGCGGCCTGGGAGGTTCAACCAATGCGCAGGGTTCTACCGTCTGATGCCGCTGAAGTACGCTACACTTGGAAAAACGTTCGTGTCACTGCTCGGGAGATTTGCTTTGTGGATGGTTTTTTGGGTTCCCGGGTTGATCTTGTTGGTTTCATGTGCAGAGACGTTTCATGTGTGTGTAACTGGGACCGGAGGATGCCTCTCCCAAAGATTTGCGACAAGCTGCGATGTGAGGTCCGACACGACGGCGAGATTCTGTGGGAGCAAACCTCGGTTGTTTGACCTTTTCGGTAGATGAAAGCGTGCTGTGAGAAAAGCCGTTGCGAGGCTGGACACGACAAGTTTCAGCCTCTTCAAGAGCGCGCATCGAGCTCTGAGGGGGCTTTAAGTCGGATGACTTCTTGAGCGCACACACACACGCACACATCTCTCTCTCTCGCTCTGTCTCTCTCTATCTCTCCCTCCATCTCTCTCTCTCTCTCTGTCTCTCTCTCTCTATCTCTATCTCTCTCTCTCTCTCTATCTCTCTCTGTCTCTATCTTTCTTGTGCAAGGAGATGGTAAGTGTGGTGGACAAAGAGTGCAAGCCCAGGGCTTGGTTCAAGGCTTCAGGTCAAGCAGCATTTCTTGCGATCCGACCCTGGCCCTGTCTCGTCATTTTGCATCTTGAGCTTCAGGTGGAGGGCAGACGAAGCTCAGAAGTTACTTGCAGGCGGAGGTGTTGAAGCAATCGATTCTCCAAAGGACGAATCAGCGATCGAGCTGGAAAAAGCTGGGCCCCGTTCGCTTAGACCTGTTGGCTAGGCTAGGCTTTTTCCAAATATGCCAGCCCAGCTTGTGGAAGCGACTTCATTGCCCATATCAGAACCAGCACAGCAGCACAAATCCCGGATGTTTCTGCTAGCAGCGCCCACTGATGTCAGCGTGCCGATCTTTGCTGGGACCTCCTATCGGACAGGGCGTGCTGAGACAGTCAGGGCTCCACTCCTGTGCAGACAGAGATGTGCGACGGTGCTGGCACTGAGCGCGTCTTGCGCAGGCAGAATCAGGAAACGCAAGGGTTCTGCACAATGCATCAGAAGGATTTCTGCGACGGATGAGCCTTCAGTGGAGCATCCGGTTTCGGAGCCTGCGTCGAAGAAATACCTCCTGCGTGCTCGACAGTGCCCAGATGATCCTGCTCGGATGCGGCAGGATTTCTTTGATTTTATTGCAGACAAAGGGCTGCAGCTGTATGCCAAGCAAGAGGAAGCCATCCATGCTGTCTTCGGAGACTCTCACGTTGTACTCAGTACACCGACTGGCAGTGGCAAGTCCCTCGTGGCGTCAGCCATGCTGTTCCGCTCAATTGCCGAGGGCAGAAGAGCCTATTACACGTGCCCGGTGAAAGCCCTGGTTAGCGAAAAGTTCTTTTCCTTGTGCCACGACTTCGGCCCAGAGTTGATTGGAATGGCAACAGGTGAGGTTTCAATCAACAATGCTGCTCCTGTGATTTGCTGTACGGCTGAAGTTTTGGCCAATGTGGCTCTGCGAGATGGTCCGGGGGCAGAGCTTAGCTACGCTGTCATGGACGAGTTCCACTTCTTTGACGACAAGGGCCGTGGCTATGCATGGGAAGTTCCCCTCTTCAGGCTGCCACAGGTAACGTTTCTGCTCATGTCTGCAACGATGGGAGACAATCAGGCCTTGTATGCGAACGTCACGGCATACACAGGCCGCAAGGTGACGACGATAACATCAACAGATCGTCCGGTTCCCCTTGATTGGTCTTACCTTTTCGAGACAGCAAAAGGTGCCATTGACGAATTGGTCGCCTCAGGACGCACACCTGTGTATGCAGTTTGCTTCACCCAGCAAGATGCAGCTACACTTGCGCAATCACTGGTCTGCAAAGAACTCGCTCCGAGTGAGAAAAGAAAGCAACACTTGGCGGAGCAGTTGAAGGACATGGAGTTTGACACACCGTACGGGGACAGATTGAGGCAGCTGCTCATAAATGGTATCGGCTTGCACCATGCCGGGTTGCTTCCAAAGTACCGGCGCCTTGTGGAGCAGATGGCCCAAGCGGGGAACCTTACGTGCATATGCGGTACCGACACACTTGGAGTCGGAGTCAATGTGCCCATCCGAAGTGTACTGTTCACGCAACTTTGTAAATACGACGGTGAAGCAACTGTTCTAGTGACCCCTCGTCAGTTTCATCAGATTGCAGGAAGGGCTGGGAGGAGAGGGTACGACACCAAAGGCAGTGTAGTGGCGGTGCATCCTGCCCACGAAGTGTACAATAAACAGCTGCAAGAACTCATCAAGGCTGCAGGAAACAAGAAAGAGCGTGAGAGGCTACAGAGGCGGCGCCGGTCTGCGAAGAACAACTTCGTCCATTGGGACGAGGAAACGTTTACGAAGCTGCGAACATCATCCCCGGCGCCGCTCAGGTCTCGCTTTCAGCTCAGCCAAGGCCATGTGCTAAGCCTTTTGCAAGGTGCAGAGGAGCACGGTCGGGACGGACTTGCTGAAGTTCATGAGCTTATTTCTTTGTCTTTATGTGGCAAGAAAAACAAAGAGCACTTAGCTCAGCAAGTGGACCAGTACATACAAGCACTGTCCGGCGCTGGCCTCATCGTAAGGCAGGGAGATTTACTGCAAGCTGACAGTACCTTACAGCGTGATTTTCTCTTGATGGAAGACGTCTCCCTGTTCTTAGTGGACGTTTTGCCTCTGCTGCAGTGGGGGTTTGCTGGAGACAACTGGAAGCTAGCCAAAGCAGTCCTTTCTGTGGTCGAAGCCATCTGCGAGGAACCGATAGCAGTGGTGCGTGCGCAGGCAATCCAAGTTGATGTGAAAGCTAGGCACAGTGCAGCATCAGCTCGTGGCTCTTCCTTGCTTTTGTGTCCGGGTAGTTGCAAACAGAGATAAGGCTGAGTTGGAAGATTGATGAAGGTGTCTTGGATGAGGTGGTACACCGGTGTAACTAATTTGGATTCGTGCAGCAGGTGTCAAAACTCAAACTTGGGAGGTTGGTATGACAGGTAGAGAAGACCACTGCAGAAGACCACTGCAAACCAGGACACCAGGGTCAGATACTGTGGCAAAAGGGCGCCGGACTAGATGTAGTGAACCTGGCTGTCGCCTCCTATGATCGAAGAAATTATCTGAACAACTTAGCATGTTCTGTGCGTCATGTGCATGAGAAAGCATGTCCTTGCAAGAACAAAGACAGAGCGGAGAGCCGTGCAGGCACGTGCCAAGCACCGGAAGCAACCGCGGTTGCCTTGTGAAGACGTGCTGTGGCCTGCCTTCGAGAACTTCTTGAAGCGACACCCATGGGTGTCACGTGATTCGTTGAAACCAAAAGCAATTGCACTGGAAATGTTCGAGGCCCAGCTGTCTTTTTCTGATTTCATAAAGAAGCTAAGCCCGCTGGACAAGTCCAAGCGAGTGCTCCAGCAAGAGGGCCTGCTTTTGCGTTTTTTATCGCAAGTACACAAGACGATGAAGCACAACGTACCTGATGATTTCAAAACAGATGAGGTGCTTGAGATAGAAGCATTCCTTCTGTCAGCAATAAATGGCACCGACTCGAGTTTGCTGCGTGAATGGGAGGCCCTGAAGGAGCTGGAGTCAGTAAGTTTCGAAGATGAGACAGGGGTGGAAGCACTTGCTTCCGCAGAGCGAAGCCTCACAGCCGCATCTCCAAGCAGAGCCCTTCTTGGCAATGCGCCAGAAACGGAGAGTGAGTTTCGGTTTTTGCAGGCAAGAGCTCGCGTGGAAGCTCAACGATTCGCGCGACATTTAGCAAGGGGCAGATGGAAGGAAGCTGCAAAGTCACTCCGGCAGGACACGGATGATGTTTGGGATGCTGACTCTCTTCGTAAGCATATCATTGCCGAAGGCCGCAGGCCTTTTGCGAAAGACTCTTACAGTATTCAAATCGAGATGGACACTCTGGACTACGGGCTACAAGTCTTCGGTGAAATCCTGGATGAAGAGAGTGGGGCTGCTTTACCATGGCTGGAGTTTGAAGTCATCGCACCCTGGCCCTCGAACAGCTTCGAGGCATTGTTCCAGCTGCAATCTCTCGACTGAAAAGAGAAGGCCTGCACAGCAACTGCCGTGTTCCAGGTTTGCGACTTCGCGCTGCATGTCTGATGCAGCCTTGTTGGTCCAAGCTGCCAAGTGCGTCAGGGTGAGCCATCCACGATTCCCGCTGAGTTGGTGAAAGTCTTTCTAGAAGTACTCATGCAAAGTTAGTACATACTGCGCAGAGACCATGATGGCGAGTGTCCGTGCTCGGTGGAGATGCTGATCGCAAGTTACAGCATCCCACAAAGGCCAACATGCTGCCAGGGAGGGGCGGCGATGGTAAAAGCTTCAGCTGCAAGCTGCAGGGTCAGATGGAGAGCTCCCCTGCAGAGCTTGGCGTCGGGTGGCCAATAGACCTGGTAGTCAGACGACTTGTCGCACGTCGGAAATTGTTCACAGCTTAGGTCACAGGCGAGGCCTTGCAGCTACTTCAGGAGCAGCTCGGACTTTCACTGCGCCCAGCTACTTCCGGCGTCAAAGCATTGCACAGACAACTTTCCTGGTTGAGAGCCATTGCAAACAAGGTTGAAGAAGCGGCGGCAGGAATTCCTGCTGCGGATCTTAGCATTCTTCGGTTCTGAGTGGTCTTTGGCCAGCGTCCAGTGTTTCAATTTTGAAAGCTCGTCTCGCAGGAGTGTTCGCATGTCAAGCAATTCAACACCCTCCTGCATCAGGACCGGATGTTGGAAACTAGTCGTTAGTGCCTCTCTGTGCCACATGCGACACTCCCAGCAACTTCCGCTTCGAGGCGATTGAGCAGCGGCGGAAGGAGCAGGACCGCGCCAGTCCTGCCCGAGCCATCTCTTCCATTGCTACCCAATGCAGGACATCACCGGGGCAAGGCGTTGGCCTAAGGCCAACATCTTAGAAAGGCTGCAGGAGACTGAGCTTCGGTTCGTTTCAGCGTGGGCTGGGTGTGCGGGACGCAAGAAACCGTGCGAAACGCCCGTTCTGTGGAAGGTCCCGTGAAGAGGTGGCTCGAATGGCGAGCAAAATGAGCCAGATGCTTCGGCTCTGGAAGTTGAGAGCATTCAGGCACTGACTGTCAGAAAAAATTGCAACTGGACCTGTACTGCAATGATGCAGGTCGCAGCATTTGCTGGCAGACTTCTTCCAACACCATTTGTCGGCATTCCTCAAGAGGAGGCCTGCTCGGCAGCTCAAGTGTCGCTTCGCCGCATGTTCCCGGCTAGCCGTGTCGAAGGCCCCAGGCTGCTAGCTGGGCGGGAGCAGAAACAGCCAAGCCAAATACTTCAGAGCTCTAGGAGCTTAAACCACCAGAGAGGCATCAGTGAACATATACCAACATGCACAGCAGCTTCTGCACCAGCTGAAGTGAACAGCAGTCTACATTCCTTTCTTGCCATGCATCATGGCGTTGAGCTCAGCACCATCCACGAGGGCTGCAGAGCCGCTGTGGCGGCTTCGCATCGACGCCCGGCTTCTCGTGCACCGGCATGGGCCCGGCATCATTGGTGCCATGGGCCCGGGCGACGTCCCTTCGCCGTTGCCTCATTTTTTTTTGTGGCGCGACCTCATCCTGCTGCCTACGCAGTCCCGTGTGGGTAGGTACATGGGCAGCAAGACGCTGCCTTGACGGCCGTGGCGCTGGGTGCAGTGACCGTGGCCAGCCACTATATAAACTTCAGCACCTGAATCGTTCCGAACAGCCAAAAATGTGATACCCTTCAAGGCCTTTTCTAGCCGAAAGCGCTGGCGATTGTCTTGCGCAGCAGAGCCAGCAGAGCAACTTGAATCAACATGACACTGCACGAGCTAGTGCCTTCCCACTAACTCGCAATAAGGCCTGCTATCAAGAGCGGCTTCCTAGCTTTCCCGAAACCCTTCGTGTTTGGCGTCGCCACATCTGCATACCAGATCGAGGCCGTCTGCCTTGCAGCAGCTTGTGCTACTTCGGATGGCACTGCAAGTTGCAAAGATTCCGTTTGCTGCTGCAGGGGGCAGCCAACATCCACGGCCGAAAACCTTCCATCTGGGACGAGTTTTCGCACAAGCCTGGTACGACAAACGATGGCGCCACGGGGGATATTGCTTGTGACCACTACCACCTGTTCAAGGAGCCAGTCACTGGTTGGAACTACATACCCAAATCTGATCTGTCGTTTTGAGGAGGACGTGGCCCTCATGTCGAGTCTGAAAGTGAAGGCTTACCGGTTTTCAATCTCGTGGAGTCGAATTCTTCCAGATGGAACTGGCAACATCAATGAGGCTCCCGTGATGTTCCGAAGCTTTCAGCTGAAACAACTTTGGCTGTTCTCAAGTGCCAGGAGGGGATCAAGTTCTACTCAGACCTCATCGACAGCCTGCTTTCAGCAGGCGAAGTGCTTACGGATCACCTCCGCCAACATTTTTTCACACTGATGAGCAGGTATCGATCCTTGGGTGACTTTGTACCATTGGGATTTACCCGCAACGCTCGACTGGCTGGGCCCCAAGGACGGGCTAGGGCAATACGTTTGTTCTGTCACGCCTGGCTTTGCTCTGTTGTGACAGTTGGCTACGAAGGACGGAGAACTTAGACCAAAGAACGAACACATAGGGTTCTTTTCAAGATAATTTTTAGGCTCGCCATTGTCAGCAAAGCGCTCAATCCTTCCTTCTTCGTTCCTTCCAAAGTGTGTCAAGTCAAAGTTTTTTCTTCGACCGAAGTTCATACTCCCAAGCAGACGGTCCGCGATGCTGGCGCATGCGAATTCCATTTGTGACCCCCTAGGACCTAGGACTGAGCAGAGCGTAACGCAGCATGTCTAGGGGACAGAACATAAACGATGCCTGCACAAGACGAGTTTGCTTGCGAAAAACTGTCCAGATTCAGGAAAACTAGGAGGGCCCCCATGCAGATCAGCAGGTGACCGATTAAGGGTACCGATTCAGAAAATGCCGAGTACCGAAGCATGCCCCTGCTACTCCTGCAAGCAACATCTCCGTCTGGGGGGGGGGGGGAACCTTCAGGCATTCCACCCAACATAGTGTAAGGCAATATCTGGTTCTTGAATTGGTTTGGTTCTTGCCAGTCAACATCAGTTTGAGTTTGACGAGCCATCATCGTTTGGCAAGCAAGATATACTTGAGAGGTTAAGGGCCGGGATAGGGTTTGCCAACAAATATAGTCTTGTTCTTCTGGGGTGTCGCGTTGGCCAACCAAGATCCAACCATCGTCTACTTCAGGTTTGGGGGTTACGAAAGTTGACAACAATTTGTTCTTCATGTGGGCTTGGTTTGAGTTTGAGTTTCGTGAACCATCATGTCAGTTTAAGGTGTCGGGTTGACCAACCAACATCTGCTCTTAAGGTTTAGGGTTTGGCAGCGAATAATAGTTTCTTTTAGGGTTTTGGTTTTGCCAACCAACCTCTGCCTTTTAAGATCCCCTCTTTTAAGGTTTATGTCGTGTCCAGGGATATCTTCTTGTTTTCGGGTTTGGGGTCAACAGATACCTTCTTCGTTTAGGGTTTGACCACTCTTCAGGGTTTGCAAGCCAACACAATAGTGTAATGTAAGGCTAAGTTGTAATGTTTGCCAGCCAACATGTCATGTTTGTAGGTTTGGAGTCTGCCATCAACGGTGGCTTTTAAGGGTTCAGGGTTTGCTACCCAGCATTCAGAGTTTGCCACCCAGCTTTTGTCAGTGTAGTGGTGCAATATGTGGAAACTATTTTGTTTCCCGGAGTTCACCTCGACGTAGTGGATGTGGGCGTGGTGTTTCGGAATTATCATGTGCAGAGCACCTTGCCTGTATTGTGCTTATCTTTCTCCTTGTTGGACTAAGTTGGGTGTGGGATTTGTTGAAGCGGGACCCACGAGTCCCGCTCAACGGATCGCGGCCGCCGGGGCAGCCCTCCCGCAATGTTCACAAGCTTCCACTTATCTGGCATGTGCGCGTGCCTAGGGTCGTACTTTGGCGGGCGCTTGCTTGGACACGGTCAAGTGCTTTGACAGTGTCTCATTGTTCAGCTTGCACGTCCTCCTATAAGCTTGCGGTGCCCCGCCGTGTGTTTTCTCAGTGCTGGAGCTGTCACCAACGCAGGTCTTGGACACAGGCATGCCTGGACTGCAGATGGTCAGACTGGTTGAACTGTTCGCCCCTGCGTCAACGTGGACTTCGTCAAAGTGATGCCATCGTTCCTTGGGCTTTAAATTTGGTGATGATCAGTAGTGGTGGCTTGGCTGCAGCACCTCACGGATGTTGTTTGGACCGGGTACATCTTGACGATCGTTGCCCTTCGGATGCGCATGCAACTCGTACTGCAGCCACTCTTGAGCGGACGCGGTCTTTGGATATCGTTGGATTACCGTTTCGGCATGGAGATTCACCCGCGATGCTGGCCTGTGTTGGCCCTTCCGGTCGGCTCTGGGATTAGGTATGTGGGGATCTCGCTTGAAACCACCCTTGCGAATGGTGATCAGAAAGGAGCAGGGGTCAAGGCCAAGATTCTTCGAGACGAGCTTTTCAGGAACATGACGCGCGACGGGGGCATCCTTCTTTTGGGGCTTGGGACTTGAGTTTGAGTTTACGACCGCCAAATTAGATTGAGGTGTCGGGTTGACCAGCCAACATCTGCTTCTAGGTTTAGGATATTTACCTTCCAAGGTTTAAGGCGTGTCAACAGACATGTTTTTGTTTTCGGGTTTGGGTCCCTCAAGCTTGTCAACGAGTTTGGGGTCCCTTTTGCTACGAAAGCATCTCTGTGCAGGGTTGGGCCAACATTCAGGGTTTGCCTGCCAAACACAATTAGACGGTTCACTTGCAATGTTTGCCAACCCATATGTTGTTCTTTTTTGGGTTTGGAGTTTGCCATCAACGATCTTTTTTTAGGGTTCGGGTTTTGCTACCCAGCATTCAAAGTTTGCCCCCCAACTTTTGAGTGTAGTTGGTACAACACATGAAAACTAATTGAGTAGTTTTTTTGGGGGGGTTTCAGGAAACGGCAAGAAAGCAGTCCGGAGCTGAGATGTCATTTGTTTTCCTGAACACACCTCATGTTTTACAAATGTCCACCCCCCCCAGCTTTTCCTAATTTGCTTCTCATGCTTCCCGAAAGTGTTTCTCTAAGTTCCACGAGCGATGTTGCTTAAGCCGCTCCTGCCAGGTCAAGCAGACATATGCAACCATATGCAGACAGCACAGGCGTTGCAACACCACAGCAGAAACGTTGAAGATGCTTTCAAATTCGCAAGGGACCTTCGGGGGGCCACCTCGAGGGGAGGCCTCTCCCCCCACAACTTTTTCCAATCACGCAGCCAGCTTGTGGTACCAGCTGTTTGGACACACGAAGGTGCTATTTTTTAGGGAGTGCCAAAACACTGACCGGGCATGGCATCAACCAAATATGTCCAGCTTGAATTGGAGCAGCCCGTTTAAGCTCGCGACAGAGCCCGAGTGTTTGTCGATGCTTCCCCATCCGTTCCACTCCTGGTATGTATGGCACGGTGCGATTTGCCGGAGGGTATCTTTCACATGTTGGGTCATCGTGTAATCAGTGAACGGAGATTCAGAGCAGACAGGCATTGGCATCGGCTTGATTTCTGACAAATTCGAAAGCAAGGACGACCAACCGGGCTGCGGGATCACCTTCAGTAAGCCACCAGGTGGAAGCCGCGTTTCGGTCCCTATCGTCGTTAGCAACACTTTAGTTACGGTGCGGGGGAGCGGGGGTGGCGGGNGGGGGGGGGGGGGAAGGCGGGGGCGCACATGCCAGCAATGCAGCTCTGCAGCAAGATCAAGTCGTGCCTGCACCAGTAGATGCTCCCATAAGACCGAAGGAGTGAATACATGCAGAGCAGCATCCGGCATCTGGTGACAGGAGTCCATAACATCGGCTTTTTCGACATATGCCCGCACGTGCTTCAAACATTTTGGTGATCGCGTGAAGAACTGGATCACGCTGAATGAGTCCCAGAGCTCAGCCGGCAGTGTTGTTAGTATCTGAACTACTGGGTCTTGCTTGGCCCATTATGAGGCCTTGGTGCAGTGCAGATCCCACCTCAGCATTTTTGTGTTTCGCAGCGCTTTCGGTGCGGATTGTGGTGCTGAACACCTTCGAGAGGTCTTGGGATACAATACCGGCGATCATGCGCCTGGTTATACTGACGAGGGTGATAGTGCCCCATACATCGCAGGCCCTCTTGCGTGACAGTAAATAGGCTGAGCATGTTCACACGGTCATGTTTATTCTATCGATGGTTCAACATAGACTTTTAATTTAACTGCTTGTGCGAGGGCCGCCTCGAAGCCGGTCCCGAGCTCCGCTATGCCTGTCCTCAATCCTGTCCGCGGCTGTTCCATGCTTTGAAGTGACTTGCCGTTGCCAAACTGACACAGAAACGGCCTTCGCCAGCAGAAAATCACTTGCCAAGCGTCCCATGCCGAAATCTTCAATCAGCCTGTCATATTATCGTGGAGTTGTATTGGGTGGGGGGCGGGGGGCAGGAACGGGGAAAGAAGGAGCCCGGAGTGTCGATCAAAGGGGGCTCACGGGTAAATGCCCTTTTGGCCTACGGCCTCGGCGGACTAGTCTCAACGCCTGTCATAGCAGGGGGCTACTCTCCTATCAGAAGGGTTTTGCGCAGGATGTACCTATCCCCTGATAAGAAAGCTGTTCGTTTGCATGCGCGAGCCTTGCCCATTTAGCTGCATTCAAGGGGCATGGTCGGAAAGAACCTGCGTGGTAGGCCACAATATGCTGCTGGCACATGCCGAAGCCGTTCGAGTTTTTCGCGAGGACTCTTCCGTGATATGGGTCGACTGCTGCTGCTGCTGTGAATGATCCATGAAGTCTTTCCGCCATGATGCTATGATCATTAGAAGTAAGTAGTTTGGTTGACGAGCGTTCGAAATGGCTCTGCTTAGCAGTTCAAAGGCAGGCTGAGCAGTGCCGCATTCCAGGAATCCCTTAATTACACCAGCTCCAAAACAGCACCAAACTTCACTACCCTGCACGACTGCACCACGTCCGCACTTTTATCCCGACATAGCAACATTCTGGCTGTGAGCCAAAGTTGATGAATGAGGGCCACCGATTGTCCATGTTTAGCTCATTCAGTTCAAGAACCCAAGAAGTTGAATCAACCAACGTCCAGTTCTTGATCCCTGTTATCGTCAAGAACTTGAAAGGAGAATTGGAGGGCGGAGGAAAAATGTAAAGATGCAGGAACCAGGCGAGATCTAGGACAGCCTGTGCTCTGTAGTCTTATGCTAATACACCAGCTGCAGCTACCTCACATGGGCATGCTTTAAGCAGGCGGACTGGCGACACGTGCATAGTCAAGCCTGAAAGAACGAAAAGGCGGGATCGTGAAACACGGTTCGGATCTGAAGCCGCGGAAAAGGGGTCCTCACGTAGGGCCATGACATGCGTGCATGAAGTCTGTGTCAATGTGTCTTGGAACTGTAGCAGCATGTCTTCTTGATGGGCCAGACCCTTCAGGACTTTGCGGATCAGAAGGGCCAGGTCGCTTTTCCTGATTGGCTTTTGTCGAAGCACCTGGCGTGTGTTCCCGCCTCTGGCGCAGATTGGTATTTCGTTGAATGCAGACTGGCGCCAGCCCATGGAGAGCACCTCTGAGGACAAGAAATCGGTGAATCGGAGTGCACGGAGTGCACACTTGCCCGGGGGAATCTGGTCGTGTTGGTCCTGCAAAGGACCGGAGAGCCGCCCGCCGAGCGATGGATTTTTCCCTCGGCTGGTTTGCGCAGCCGGTGTTTCAGGGGGACGCTCGATCATGTGATACTATGCAGCGCCATAAGCCATAAGAGACGGATACTCAGTTTTTTGTTGGGTGCTTTGCATGCTGAGGACTACCCGGAGTGCATGAAGGAAACCTGCGGCGACAGGCAAGTACCCAAGACTTGGCCTGATATTGTGATGTCGTTTGCGGAGAGTGCTGATCCTGTCAGGCTTCCCACTTTCACCCCTGATGAGTCAGCACTTCTCAAAGGTTCCAGTGATTTCTTCGGTCTGAACCTTCACTGCACCTGTGCCATGGAGAGCTGCCTGAGATTGTTTACTTCGCAGTTTTTGCCTGCAAACTTTTGTTAATCCGAGGAACAGCTACAGTGCCAATTTCGCGAAAGCTGCGCAGCAGCCCCTTGAGGTGCCCATGACGTGAGCTTAGGATTCATCCAAGCATGGTGGGTGTTTAAATCCGTGAGCTCGTGCGAGCGTGAATGCGGGTAGTGTGCTTGCTTTCGTCACGAACAGTTGCGGATCAGGGCTCTGGCTACTGGAACGACATTGGCAACTTGCTCAGAAGCACCTGCAGTCTGGCACGAAGCCTGCGCCTCCTCTCAGCAAGCCAAGGAGTTGAGTGGTGGCACACGGATCCAGATTGGGACACATCTGACATGGGGTGGCCGATCGTACCATGGTCCTTGCGAGAGATCTTGCTGTTTATTCAGGAGCCGAGCAGCCCTCGCAAAACATGCAAAGCACAGCTGCGGCGCTGATCGGTTGCAGGAGCAATACAGTCCGTTCGGCGGGATTTTCATCACAGAGAACGGGTGTGCATGTGAAAGTGAAGAATCCGTTGCTTGTTTGCGTTTCGACCGATTCCATCTGCTAAACCTGTCCTCGCAACAGGGTTCCGTTGAGAGTTGTCCTCAGGGATGTGCTTGTGAACCAAGGCAGATCTGGATTGCAGGCCGAATATGGCCGAATCTGGAACTGATGTGCTTGTGAGGATGCGATCTCTGAGCAGGTCAGATGCTCTCACCCCGGTTGCGTGGCCTGGTGACGTCAGGAGGCTGTGTTGTCGACCGCAGTAGGGCGCAGGGTCGGAAACTGGTACGTGAGTACATGGTATGTGACACTACGACGGCACCTGTGCCGGTTGGTACGTGAAAAGAACATTCGCCAACAACTGGAGATTCGAGATCCATTCGAACTGGCACCAGAACCTGTAAAAGCAAGTTCTGAACAACCATTCGCATGGGCATCACCCCGTACATGCCTCGCAGTGCAATCATTTAGTTTCTCTTGCAAAGCGTAGCACAGTAGAATCTTGAAGCTGTGAGTCGCTTGAAGCAAGCTTCTCAAACGCTGCGTTGTAACATGCTTCGGAATCCACTGTTTGCTTAACCTCTTCTCCTCGGAAGTCGAAGTCCTGTGTCTCATTGTCCCAACTCTAGACCGCCTTTATGTGGGCTCGTTAATGTCCTGTCAAACCAAACGATGCATTCGTTCGGCACGGAGCATCACATGGGATTATCACGCACGTCATGTAGACTTGACTTGTCTTGGTGCGACTTCGGCCCATTTTCGATGACAACCCTCGAAAAGGAGGTCACGGGGTGATCATGTGCGACAAGACCTGGCGAGTGTGTCAGGTTCCAAGATCTCCGCTCCAACCCCAGCAACGTCAGACTCTTTTGATTGTCTGGTGAACTTCTTTTTCGCTGAGGATTAAATGAAACATTCCCTGACGATAATCTACGCTTTTGATTGGCATCCTGTCCTAGCCCGGATTGCTGTGTGGCTTTCTGACAGCTGACTGCCAGGCACCAGGCTGACACTATTGTCGATGATCCGGAGCGAGTTCGGTTCTTCAGGCCTTTCTTTGTGGTGGATTCCCTTTTCTTGACATCTCCGGGATGCTTCCCCACAGGGCTCACTTGAGCGCCGTGCATGCGGCCATCTCCCGCGGGGCAGAGGTGCCTCTGCCTGACTTAGACTTGCCAGCACACTTTGCTCATTGTGTCACTGCCCTTATGTACTTCAAAGGTGCGTGGCTACTTTGCCTGGTCTTTCCTGGACAATTTCGAATGGGCTGAAGGCTGGCAGCTTCCCTAAGGACAAGCAGCAGTTGAAGCAAATCTAGCCATGCCGAGCTTTTTCGCGGTGCAGGTTATGCAAAGCGCTTCGGAATTGTCCGGGTTGACTTCCCAACTCAGGACACCATCGGTTCACTGCAGGTGTATGTACGGAGAGATTCCTGAAGTTCTTAGGCAATTGGCTGCGAATGGATAGTGCATCATGTCCCCTCTTTGCTTGAGGAGCGAATGCTGAAGTCATCTGCTCGCTTCCTTGCCGATGTCTTCGAGGCCTTAGCAATCTTGGCATCTGCACGGAAGTCAGACGGTAGCACTGCTTATCTGTACCAGGCAAGCGGTCTGGAAGCCCCTTGCAAGGAGGTCCATGTGAAATCCCTCCTAGCTCTCCCTTCTTACTGCTCTGCAGTGCTGTGCAGGAGCAGTATGCCGGCAGAACCTTCTGATTTGATGCTGAATTGGCCGGAAAACAGGCTGAGTCAAATTGCAAGCGTTCTACAATCAGACGCGACTTTGCAACCTGCATGGATGTGAACTGCTCCCGTACGTCTCTGCTGGTCCCCACCGGGTTGCTGCTGCAAGGTTGCTGAGGAGCTGGCACTTGGCCTGCTTTGACAATGCCTCGCACGTTGAAGGTGGCTCGGCTCAGTCGTACTTGTGCGTGACCCCTGTGCAATGTGCTGCATCTCTGTTCAGCCTGCTTCAGATCGTGCAAACTGTTCTGCTAAGATGGCTTGCTGGAAAAGCAGAAGCTGATGGAAGGTCTGCCTCTGCCAGCCGCCAGCTTTCTAGCGCCATTCCCTGCGTCTCGCATCCACGGAAGTGCTCCGGAGGTGTGCAAACGAAGGTTGACCATGCCAGACAACAGCTGAAGCGAGTCTGGCCCCGAGCAAAACGCAGAAAGGAAAGACCGCAGCTGATTATTTTCAATGCGGCGAAAAGAAGTTGCTTGCGCAGGACTGCCTCCACAGCCGAACAAAAGGTCTTTCCCTACTGGAATGTTCTGCGAGGCCAGTCGGGGTGATGCAAACAGACTGCAATTTGCAAATCTCACCGCACAGCAGGCTGCAGGCATGCCGGCAAGTGATGACATTCTGGGCAGCAATCGCAGCTCGCTCAGTTGGTAGCGCACCTCATCGTCAGCGATGTTTGCAATCGTCTATGGACTTCGTCCCCGTCTCGAGGCTGCAGTAGAAGTGGATCGGCGGAGCCACATGAGACTTCACGTTCCGGCCTCGATCTACAATCTTTCACTTGATGTGGGTTAGGCTGCGTGGTTTGTACTCTTAGGTTGTGTTGTTTGTACTCCAAGGTGCTTTTCAACCGAAGCAGTGTGGAGGATTTCTTTCACATCTGGGCGGAGTTCAGCAAGAGGCCACAAAATACCAAGGCACGGGCCACGTGTCAGAACCACTGCGCCAGGCGGCAGCAGTCCACTTCGGCTGATGGCCTCGCCGGCATGCTTCAGCGTCCGCAGGGGCTTAAGCTCGAAGCATATCAGGGTATGTCGGGGAGTATAATGGGGCATTTGTTCTCCTTCATGTTGTCGGGCGCTGCAAGTGGCCGGGCTCCGGCTGGCTGGTGTACTTATGTATCAGGATCTTTGGCCTGTGAGCATTGAACTCACTAATCCTCTGCCATACAATGCATGCATGGTCACGCTCTCCCAGGCAGCGTGGAGAAGATATCCGAGCGCACGCTTGTAGCAGTGGCAGCTCCGAGGCAGGCAATGCGGCCCACATAGTTATGAGCCCTGTATTGGCCACGACTTCACCTGACACTTGCAGCAGTGGTTGCTACATTGGCAGGGGGAGAGTTGTAACGTTAAGCGTTCAGCCACGACACGCCGAACTCAGTGTGCTTGCAGGTTGAGAGTCATGTTAGTGCTGTGGCGCTGGAAGCTTGGATCGACCCGGCTGATCCGCTTGTGTGCGCTTGTGCGCGCATTTACCAGCGGTTCAATACCAATCCTGTTCGAAGTGTCGTTCACTCACAGGCATGGCAGCTGATCTGGAAGCTGCCGACAAAGAGACGCCGCAGGCAAACGGACTTGATGTGGTCTTGCGGCCTTGGAGAACTCTGCAGGTCACGAAAGCAGCTGCGACCGAATCTCGAGTTGCATCCTCAGCCTGGCTTGTCTGTTGGGCCACAAGACAATACTGCGCCATGCATGCTGAGGTTGGCAAAACTTTATGTTCTCAGCTGCTGCTCAGGCCTTGCTAGTGATGCCCGCTGTGTTTGCATGCTTCTGCGGAATCAGACTACAGCACCTATTAGATCTATCAGAGAGAGAGAGAGAGAGAGCGAACGAGGGAGGTCATCCTACACTGCTTACCCTGAGAAAATCTGAGAGAGAAAGAGAGAGAGAACCCAGTTCGGGGTCGGGGCTTGCTGCTAACAACCGGGGACAGACTTGGTAGTACAGTGCCTTTTGTTGTGAAGCCCCAAAGCCTCCCACTCATTAACACAATGGGTGGTAGGGCGGGCCATGGCCTGAGGGTCACGTACAGTGACCCCTAAGCCCTGCAGAAAAGAAGAAAGAACCCAGTGCGCCTTCGGGTGTGGAGTAGGTTCGGACGGGACCTGCTCTTGGCTGCGTGCAAGCAAGAGAGAGAGAGAGAGAGATCGATCAGAGGATCTGACCCTGTCGTCGTATCCGGAATCAGCAGCTAGTGGCACTTGATTGTATTTCGTCACGCTCCCGCACCCCTTAGAGTGAGCATGAGCGAGGAAGAAAGAAGCGAAAACAACAAGGGGGGCTCCGGGCTCCAGGACTGCTGCGCAGCACGTTCGGCCAAGTGGCTCAGTCTCGGCTGCTTCTGTACACAGCCTGAGCTCGGGCGATGCGATGCCATTTTTTTGAACCCAGGCGAATCGAGTGCTCTTTGCTTGCTTCAAGCTTGCGGGCCTGGCGTCGCAACATCGCCGAGTGTGACGATGCACCTCGTTCCGCACGGCCGCACACCGCAGCATGCTGCATCGACTGCTCCGGGCAGTGGGCAAGTTCCAGGTATCGCTGGCCTGGAAGCGCAAACAGGAGCTTTGTCAACTCGTCCACAGGCTCGACGTCCCAGAGTCGCACGAGCAGAGACGCAGACGAGGGGCAGAAACCAGCGTATTGTGGAGGGAGGTTGGGGCTGGGAAATAGCCGAGTGTTGGAGTAAAACAAGTAAAGCTGAGTAACTATAGAACTCATCCACGGCTGCTTCCTCCGCAACTGCTTGCGCAATGTGTTGGATGTTTGGAAGCGTGGCTTGGGAGCACTATAGACTATAATTGATGACTTTTTCCTCCCCCCTCCTCTGTTTGCTGCTGCTACTACTGCTACTACTACTACTCCTGCTGCTGCTACTACTGCCACAACGACGACGACTACTACTGCTATCCTTGAGGTCGATCGGTGACTTAGATTGATGTGACATAGATTGACGGGTTTAGATCCTTTCAGGCTTATGAGCAGTGGAGGGTCTGAAACTATGATGCCTTTACTCGTCTGTACATATCCTGCTGAATTTGTGTTTGTTTTCATATTTATTTTTAGCATTGAAACTGGGTGCCAGTGTGTGCCTTGATGGGGCCAAATGCCAGTGTGTCTGTGTGTGTGTGTTGGAAGCTTATTCTGAGTTGCCTGGCCGTCTGCATTCTGTTTACGATCGAAGAAGGGAGGCCAATTTTGCACTGTGGACGGAGCCTCCTTTTCTTTGCATGTTGTTGTGGGACTGGACCATGAATTGGCCGGCGGCTTTCGGCAGGGCAGAGCAAGTAGGCAAATGCACCTGCCCGGGCCAAGCAGAATGCATGATGCTTTAGGCCCGGCAGCCCAAACGTGGGAGCCCACTGATTCCATTGGTCTTATGTGAAAGCCTTTGTGGAAATATGTCCTTTGAGTTGCCTTACTTGTGAATCGACCCCGGCAGTCTGCACTTTGAACAAAGTATTTTTTTGCTTGCTCATGTGGGACTGGACCATGAATTTGCGTGCATCGGAAGGAACAAGTGCCAACATGTGGTTTGGACATCTTGTCGTTGAGTTGCCTTACCGGAGGACTAAATGCATACTACGTTATCACTAGTAGTAATAGTAGTACTGCTAGTGCTACTCCTGCTGCTAATAATACTACTTCGACGACGACTACTGACTACTACTACTACTACTACTACTACTATTACTGCTACTCGTACTATTATTACTACTCCTGCTCGTGCTCCTGCTCCTGCTGCTGCTACTGCTGCTGCTACTGCTGCTGCTGCTACTGCTGCTGCTACTGCTGCTGCTGCTGCTACTACTACTACTACTACTATACTACTGCTGCTGCTGCTACTACTACTGCTGTTACTACGACAACAACGACGTCGACTACTGCTGCGACGACGACTAGTACGACTACGACTACCACGACTACTACTACGACTACTGCTGCCGTGCCGTCGCAGATAAAAGCACGCTGACCTGTCGGGCAAACACTCACCCGAAAAACACCGCCGAGCTTTCTTTCTCCATGCCTCCGGCCCTCAAGTTTTCATCTGTATGTGCAAACAGTAGTTTACAGGATCTAGCGGCGCAGAAATCTAGCTTTGTAGCTAGTGCCTGCTGACGGGCTCGGCACTTTGATCGCGAAATCTTCCGTCGTAAGATGTCGCAAGTAGCAGCAAGCTTGGCCAATCACCAAGAGACCATACAGGGAGATGCGTGTATATTTCGGCAATATTCGGCAATTAAAAGGCTCTGGGACACGAGAGCTTGCTTGCTTAGCCGACAGCTACCCATGTCAAAATCTGAGAGTATGTAGGTTTGAGCTGCGTCCCAGGCGGAAGCTTGTTGCAGAGCAGCGCAGCTCTGCTTGGCAGGTCTGACATCTGCTGGTTGAGTGCTTCAAGAATTCAGTAGCAGTGCTGAACTGCCAGGCAGCTGCTCACCATCAACTGTTACGATCTCATTCCTGCGATTCAATACTGATTTTGCTGCACTTATTGAAGTGAATTTTCAGGCTGTGCCGTTATTTCGGCAGCTGGGCGACGTGCCTTGCCGCAGCCCCAAAACAGCGCAGGACCCTCACCGAGGAATCAGCATGCACCAGAATATCCTTCGGCATCAGCAACAGCAAGAAAGGAAATCAGAAGATAACAAGGACTGCTAGCAGGAGCAGCGAAAGCCGGATGAGGACGACGACACCGACAGCAGCAGCAGGCGCAATTGCCCTGCGGCTGCTACCACCCGCCACCACCACCACCATCATCATGACTATCATTACCATCATCACCATCATCACCATCACAGTCGTAGTCATCATCATCGTCGTCATCATTACCATCATGATCATGATGATCACCATCAATCATCACCGTCATCATCATGAAAATGTAGATCATTATCATCGTCATCGTCATCATGGTGTCATCATCATCACCACGATCATGATCGGCACCGGCACCGACACTAGGCGCCAGCACCATCAACAGCACCCACCAGCACCAGCAGCAGCACCACCACTACCGTCTACCGGGGCTTTCACCAAAGCTTAGTTCTATGCTCTCCTGGATAAGCAGTCATCTTGTTTCACGGCGCTCGCTCCAATGGCGAAACCGTCGAAGCCTCTGCCGCTCGGCACGCGACCGTGCTAGACAAGGTTCCATTGAGCATAGAACCAGGCATGAACCAAGACTGGTTCGACGAGTGACAGATTTCGGCTTAGAAGCAGTTTTCGTCTCTTCCGAATCCGGATCATGGCTCCGGGCCTATGGTTCTGTTTGTGCAGGATTGATGTCGAAGCAGCGCGGCATGGCCAGGCTCCTATAGAAAACCATGACGGACCATGTCTAGAGGTTCCAGCCTGTGAGATAATCGAGGAGGGCAACTTTTATTTGTGGCAGCCAGAGCAATGCGATGCCATTAGTGATCTCAGTGTCTTTGCGCCCAGGCCTCAAAAAAGAAGCCTCCGAATCTGTACGTGACCTCCTCAGACTCCGATGGCACTGGAACTTGACGAAGGATCTTTCGTGTGGAGGGGGCATCCGGGGCTACCGTCTGAACTAGTGATAGCTGCGCCGGCAGCGAAGCACTCTCTTGCATGGTTTCACGGCTTCCTTAGATAGGTTGAACATGCCCAGTCATGGTCCGTGTCGTTGGAGTGACCAGGGAGACTCCATGACCTGCAAAGCGCGAGTGCCCAAGCTTTTGTCTGCCGGGCGGTATCGGCCGCGCCGGAATCTCTCAGCTTAAAGTGCACCGTCGTGAGGTCACTGCCAGCCTCGAGTCGACCTCAGTCCGAAAGGCCACGTACCTGCGGCCCCTTGCTGAGCGCTTCCTTTGAGGCTGGCGCTGCACACCTGTCATCAGCAATCTGTCGCAAGATGCGAGTCGCAAGCTACTCGGAACTTCGAAGCTGAAGGCGGCTGGCTGAAGGCTTGAGAGTTCGTGCACGGGTGTGTAGTGCCGAGGCTCTGTCCCTCTGCCGCAAGAACTTGGGTTGTGCAGAGGCGCCGTGGACCGCATGCTTCGACTGCTTCAACCATCATCGTCTGACAGGCTGAGTCGGACGTCTTCGAAAAGCTCCAGGCAGGGCCGTGACTGCGAGGGTGGACGTTGGGGTTGGCAGAAAGTCTACTCAGGGTGTCTCTTGTGACAGGCCGCACGAGAATCTTGTGCGAGCCTCGTTGGTCGCCGACGCAAGATGGAGGCCTGAAGTCTTTTGCAGTGGCTCGGCCTTCCTCTGGAGTGATATTGGCAGGATTGGTTTGCACGCGGCTGAGTCCAGGTGCGATTCAGCAGATCGTCCTAGATCCTAGCATCCGTGGCCTGAGGTGCAGCAGCACCACTCCGTGCTTGCAGCTCGAGAAGCTGCACAGCAGGCCAGGCTGAGTCGGCACGGCTTTGGTTTTGCGGCCTGCCGGCGTGCCGGTACCGTTCTGGAAGGTTGCCAGAGCCTGGGCTGTCTACCTCACGCTCAAGCTTTTTCGAACTGTGATCGTGTCGTGGCGGATCAGCCGTGGGCTCGGCAGAGGCAGAGCAGAAGCAGCGGCTGAATTGTCGGAAAGCCGTCGACTGAGCTGTACCTGCTGCGCCCAGGCACCTTGAAGGCAGCCTTTGAAAGGGAAAGACAGTGGCAGGATAGCTCTGCTGCTAAATTTAAATCTTGACTTCTGGTGGGGCTTGGGGGAGGGTGCAGGATTTTTGGACGTTAGAGAATGTTGTCTTTAAGATAGGCTTTCCGGGAGGATGGAGTTATACTGACAGTTATACGGCTTCTGATTTCAAACGTGACCGGGCTTGTTTGGGTTCTTTTGTGCAGGGTCAGTGTCGGTGGTTTGGGTTCGGGTTTCTGAGTGAGTGCAGGGCGATAGTGGGGGCAGATTCGGCTATCGGAGGGGCGCGTGTATGAGATTCAATAGCATCCTGGGCAAGATCCCTTGCACTAGCTCGCAGGTTTGTCATAAACACTCTTACTAATGGGAGTCCGGCTTCTGACTGGTTCAGGATGTATCAATGCCCACACTCAACTAGTGTCTACGGGGAGCCTGCTCTTTTGTCTTTCGACGGTTTAGTTACATCTCAGGGAAGAAATGTTTCAGGGGTTGGGGGTCAACAACTGTCCAGCAGCGAGCTGCAGGACCTGCAGCGCAAAGCCAAGGCCCGTCCCGAGTCAAGGGCCTATGGGTTGCAGGGTCCGTGCTGGTCCAACTGGTAGCAGGAGGATACCTCGGCAGACTCAGTGCTGGAGAAGCAGCGTGCTGCCCAAACCAAAGTTGCACAGGCCTTTGCTTCGTGCAAAGACGGCCTCTTTCCAAGTCGGGAGCTGGCAGGTGATGATGAAATCCTTGGACGAGGGAAGCCTGCGCCTGATCTTTCTCCGCTGGCACCGCGTGGCCTTCAAGGCCGACCGTTTTCTGTGTGTACTGTGTGCCTCACTGCCTCATGGGCAGGAGAGGCGCCAGAAACAGATAGTCCTGTTTCGTCAGGAGTCAGAGGCCGTCGGGATCATTTCATGCCAGATCTCCAAACAGATTGCTACTCCTTTCCACCTCTCGCTTGTGCAGCCTGTGCTCGAAGTTGCTTGCAGGCCAGGCTGGAGGCACGGCGGCGTCAACAGAACCAGGCCGAACTGACCACTGCAAGGCAGCTGGGGCGTCTCGTTTCAACTGCGACATCAACGGCCGTCATTGCACTTCAGGTACCGTGAGCATGCCTTTGCCTCGTTCACCGCAGCGGGACTTTGGCCCAGTACAGAGTCAAAGCAGTGAAGGCTGGACTGACTTCACTTCCAGTTGTTCACTGAGGATCCGTGGGATCGCCAAGCTGGCTGCGGCTCTTCCTGTGCAGATCCCAGAGTCAGATGTGATCTTTGATCTGAAGCATTCCTTGTTTTGCATACTATGTCTTCAGTTTTACTAGATCCTCGATCGTCGCGATACCCTCCAACTTAGCTTATCTGGAGAATTTCACTCTGCGGCACTGGGCACGGCTCCCGCTGACTTGTCTGACAAAACCTCCGACTCGCCAGGACGAGATGCAAGCTGAGCTTGTGTCACATTTTGGTTGCGCTTTCAGGTGGGATTGGAGGCGAGCCGTCACGTCTTCCACATCTAAGCGAATCCTTCGCAAGTGTCTCAGCTTTCCACTGGCCAGATTTTCATATGAGTTGTGAAGACAAGTGAGTCGGCAGGCGTGTGGCGCATCATAGCTTCAATGGAGATCTTCAAATGCAAGCGCTGGCCCAGTTCTTAGTGTCTCGGACATAAAGACGACCAACTTGTTCAACCAAAATGAGCTATGCGTTCTACTACGGTAAGAAGCTTCACGTGGCTGCAACAGCAAAGGCTGCTCAAGTTGCCATCACCAATTCAGTGGGACTTCTGACCTCAGCGAAGCCTGAATCGGCTGGTTCTAAATCCTGGCGGGTCCACAAGGGACCGCGCAAAAGTACGGCCCCACCAGCAGCACAGCATTTGGGGTTCAGAAATGACGCCTTTCTGCTCCCCAAGTGCACCTTGTCAGGACCAGGCCTGCTGAGCAAAACGCCCTTGAAGCTTACGGATGCTTTAAAAAAGTTATTGAAATTTCAACATAAAATTTCGGGGATAAGGTAATTGTATGAAGCAAGGAAACAGTGGTATTTGCGGGGGATTCTGAACCAGGTACAGCAAAACTGTGCAAAAAGCATGGGTCCCTTATCGCTCTGCCTAGTTCTAAATTCTCCCAAGCAGCGTGCAGGACGTTGCGTCGTGGCTTATTGAGAGAGGAGTGCACTGCTGACGAGAATCTGATGCCACAGACAGCCCTCCTGATCCTAACTACAACTAACCCCATGTGCGCCTTGCTGAGGTTGTTGGAGTTCTGCGTGCAAGTCTGGGCTGCTCTCACTTGTGGTTCTTCGCTGCAGGCAGCCGCAAGCCAAGTCAATGTGATGTGCGCTGTCTTCGATGCCTTTCCAGGCAATGAACTCGGAATGGTTCCGGAAACGACAGCACGTTCGCAAGAAGGATGGGAAGGTATGTGTTTGTTCATTTACGAGTCTCAAGCAGTTCGTCCATTCTAGAACAATTGGTAGTCCGGAAGTCTCACCAACAGGGATGGTGAGTAGGATATGCTGGTCTTCGAGGAGGAATAACATACTTCACGAGGTCGTGCTCATCGCCCCGTGGTCGTCATGCATGATTCGGGATCCGCGGCTCTGCATGATGGTGATGACGATGATGATGACAATGACGATAATGCCAACGGGATGGTATGATAACATGGGCGGAGTGGGGGGATGGGATGAGGTCATAATGGTGAGCGTCTGATGGCGATGCTCATGGATTTGATGGTAATGGCGATACATCTTCATGCCGACGCTAACGATGACCACCTCCGGATGCGAGATGCAAGATTCAAGAGTTTGACCAGGACTGTCGAATCTTGGACAGGAGGCATGGTGCCTGATTCGTTATCAAACTCTTTATCCAGCTTCAAGATTCCAGGTTCCCAGGCAAGGCTAAATCCCTAATCTTATATCGAAACTGTATCAGGCGTCTTTGCGCTTGCATCAGCTCTTTAAGTGTCCCCTTCTTCAAGTTTAGGAGGGGTGTCTCTTTTCCGATCTTGGCGTCTTCCCTTCCACACCAACCAGAAATGTTTGCAGTAGGTTTCGGATGCGAGACCATAGATGGCGCATACATACATATATATATATATACATACATATATGTGCGCATATGTACAAAGGCAAAATAACTGCTTGTCCACGACTCTTGTGTGCGCCGAACATCCACATGTAACGTATGTGTGCGAGCCTGTGTATCTATGTAAGTATATATATATATGTATAGAAGTAAGTGTGTATGTATAAAGTATGTATGTATTCACTTATGCATGCGTGTATGTATATATGTAGGCAGGTGCGTCTGTCTGTCTGTCTGTCTCTCTGCCTGTCTGCATGCATGCATGCATGCATGCATGCATGGACGGATGTATGTATGTATGTATGTATATAGATTTACATGCTTAGGCAAACATGCATGGATCGATGGACGGATGGGTGGACGGATGGATGGACGGATGGATGGATGCACGTAGGCATTCATCTGGGCATATATATATATATGCTGCAGACTATGCGATATCATAGAACATACCAGATCCTGACACAGTACATCCATGGATGAGACGGTGGATCACCACGTGACGCAGTTCGGTACAGAGAAGTCTCGCGAAATCCCTCCTCATACATTGCAGTATGATGCAAACCACTACACTATATATCACTTCGTAGCAACACAGCAGGAATGCTGCAGAATTATGTAATTACGCAGTTTAAAGATCCGGCACCAGTCTCACATATATAAGACCGCTGACCGCCAAGATGATACGAGATAGCACCCTGAACAGTTTGACCGACAGCCGTCCACCCTCAGATCGCACACAAACTCCAAATCCTGAGACTTATACCCAATGCAACCCATCGCATTGTGTGATAGTTAGTTCTGTTGATCGGGTAGATCAGGGACATGTGACAGAGTCTCCTTTCAAGTTCAACTGTGAGGAGCAACTTCAAGAAACTCTTTGGGCACGCCTGGCAGCAGGCACGGAGCCGTTCTACACCCCTGCTGCATTTTACTTTCTGTGTCCTTTTGGTCCTCTTGGATCAGGCCATGCTCAGTGCTTGCTTCACGATACTTTCTCTGCATGGCGGAGGCGATGCTTGTCTCTCTCCTCACATTCTCCATGAGTCGTAGCATATCCAGCTGCCCAACTCGCAATGCCTTTGCGGTTTAGTTGCATTGCCGTGATTTTGGGCATATGAAACTCGCGACCCTTGGGAACAGACGACGTCCTGGCCGTGCAGGTCACATCAAGCTGAAGAAGTCAGGGACGAGGTTAAACTTGTCTGATTCTCGGGGCAACAGGGCAGAGCTCGTGAAGGTGGCCCGTGTAGCGAAGCCCGAGTCGAAAGGTCTGCGAGCAGTGGAATGACGAGGAGAGCTGTCTTGCAAACTCCGTTCGCTCAGCTTCATGGTGGACGTTGGTTTCTCGTTTTTTCCATGTGCAATGTCGCAGGAATGGGCTCCGACTAATGGGACCAACCAACTTGAGTACATTTTGGAAAGCAGCGCATTTCGTGAAGACTAGTATCGAGACTTCCGCACTCAGGGTCAACTCGAACATCTGCGCAGTTTGTTCTACTAACCAGTAGATAGTATCGTGCGTTGGAAGGAACAGGCGGCCCGGCGGCACCAGCAACGGATCACATGGCAACTCTCGTGTCTAAGGCAACTCTGCGATTTCACTGTTACACGTCGCGCATGGACTTGAAAAGCCATGTCGCCAGGTCGTGGGCCTACCGGTCCATGACAACCTTGCAAAATTTTCAGGCCGGGAAACGACTGGCAAGGGAAGTCAAAAGCAGAGAATCCAATCGTGGCTGTGCGCAATGCCTCAGCCTGAGAGTGGTGCTGACTTGTTCAGGATTTGCGGGATGCTTTTCTGGCGTGGGCACAGGACGCAAGTGTTTGCAAACGTCTCAGCTTCAGATCCAAAGATGCCTGTGCCGAGAACATGTTCGTGTGCCGCGTTGGCAGGAAATCCGCTTCGCAAAAGCGGAGGCTCCGTAAGAGATTCGCAGACTCTTGTTGCACAGAGTGTGAAGATCTTCTGGGAACACAGGCTGCCCTGGAGGTCTCGTGCAGTGAAGCTGGGCGCTTGGATGGTTCAGACACATGATGTCGGCAGGGGAAGCATGTTCTTCGCTGGTCTGACAGGTGCAAAATGGACCAGATGCCCAACAAAGATTGGAATCGCTTGTGCGCGAGAGTTGGATTGAGAGGTGGCATACCTTCCGACTACGAATGATATGACGCCATGCACATCGTAACATATGTGTCTTTCAATGTGCAGGAGCTTGTATGCGAATTCTCGCCAGCGACGAAATGGCCAGTGACTGAGACAGGAGGGATCGGGAGGGCAAAACTTCAGCACCTTGCTCTTGTTCGATTGAATTTATGTGCTGCTTGAGGTCACATGGCTCTTGTGTGGTTCGCGTGGAAGGCAGCTGCACAGGAGACCCGAGCCTCTCAAGCGGCATTCAGATCGGCACACGGGTCTCCTGGCAGAGTGGAGAACTCCGAGGTGGCCCGCAAGCGTGAGCGCAGTGCGGGTCTTAGCATGGTGATCCTGAAAGCACAGACGCAAGGCTGCGAGCTTAGGAAAGCACCGTGCTCATGTGATCGAGCAGCCGCAATCTCAGTGACACAGCTCCCCTCTAGATCACAGCAGATGACCAGTCGCCTGGCGGAAGGCAGCGAACTTCGGAGTGGCAGAAATGCACCAAGCGCTTGGTGCTAGACAGCTGGCAAATGGTCCTGTGTACCAATAGGTGCCGACCGCTCCCAACATGCGGATGTCCTCAGTCGTTGCATGTTACAGGCGTTTGTGGCTTGAGAATCGACGTCGATGGATGGTGGCTCAGAGTTTTTGCCCTTCGCCCGATATCCAACGTGAACTCAGCATCGCCCAGGCTGCAGTCGTCGTTAGAGGCGGAGGGTAGCTGTCCCTGTCCGGTCTGCAAGAGCTGCTCCGGCACTTTGCCCGGAGGTCCTTCGACCGGAAAGCGCTGAAGCCAACGAGGCACCATGAATGCAAAACGTAGTCTGTTGCATTCTCTTTCAAATCTTGGCAACGGCAACTGGTTCTCTGTGATGAAGTGGATATAGCAATACTGCTGGCACCGTTTCAGGTTTTTGCAATCACGTAACCATCGTCAATATGTTGATCGTCTGAAGTGCAACTGTTGTCTGTAAACCTGCTGCTTCATGAGTCTAGTGTTTCGGAATGGTCTGTCTCCGCCACCTTTGTCCAATGACAGCGAGGAGCATGTCACGCATCCACCATGTTACATGAAATAGCATGAACTGCCTAGTGAGTCTGTGATTCTCGTTTCAGAGAAGCACTGTCTCCTTGAGACGAGACCATCACGGCCTTGTGCCCTGCAGGCCGATCTGCGAGCGCTTCAGTGGGGAACTCGTCACCAACAGAGCGGCCGCAGGCCGCTCAGGCCGAGGGTTCTCAACCTCAGGTCAAGTCTTCAATCGGACTTTCCCTCCAGTTTGCAGAGGTCCGAGCCCAAAGTTGTGCGAAACATCGCGCGATAAGGGCACGGCCGGTCTCGCTCACTTCCTTCTCAGGCTGACCTTTGGGAATCCGAGATCAGAAGCTCTAGGAGATCTTCTTCGTAGCTGAGGTGAATACCCTGGCACCCTTGCCAACCGTAGGCCTCCAAAGACTCGAGGCACTGTTAATGACCTAACGGCTTAGTTTAATTTCGTATTCCCTCTGGTGGGGACTCTGCGAAGAAAGGCTCGGAAGGGGAAGCCTCAAGCCATCGCAAGCCGAAAGTCCTTGAACCAGAGCTCCTCCCGACCCCCCACCCGCTCTGCTCCACAGTACCGACTCTGGCCGCTCCAGGCTCAAGGCCTGAGCCACGGCCATGCCATGCCGAGCCCCTCGAGCCCCCTGAGCTCCCTGAGCTCCCCCATGGGGCATGGCCCTGCATAGAGACAAGGGGAGACACGCACAACGGTGGACAGCTTGGAAGAGGTTGCAGGTAAGACTTGCTGCACTGGCTTCAGCTTTACCCGTGCATGTCCACGCCATGCCAGAGGCCAACAAGGTGACTTGTCTCTTCAGAGCTCTTTTGGACACTTTGGTATCCATCATGCAGCTGCTCTGCAACAGGTTGCTCCCGGACAGGCCGCCTCTGGAAGCCAATTGCTGCGAGACCTGGCATCGAAGAAGGTGACATTGCGCAGGTCCCTCGGATACACCATGTTTGACAGCACCTGAGTGCCATATTTCCCGTGGCCGTGGAGATGCAGCTGCAGAGACAATGAAATGACCGGCAGCAACAATGTTGTGCTCCACAACACAAAACACAGTTGTTTGGGGCAGACAGGATACAGGGTACCTATCCCGGGGCTTCCACGATCTTCAGAGTTGCTTATTTTAGGAAACGATTGCCGTAGAATGCCGGATGGCCGTGCCCGGCGAAAAGGATGCCTGGCAGACTGGGGCCCAGACACTCTTGCTGCGAGCTGCAATGTCTGTGGCTGCGCTTGCTGGGTCGGAGCCGCCAGAGTAACGGCCCTTCGGCCTCCAGCGATGGACACAAGTCCTGACGTGCCAGAACAGACACCCCTCGTGTCTTGCGTGGAGCTCTGGTGGCTTCGGCTGGCCTACGACGGCACAGACTACGCTGGGTGGCAGAAGCAATCTGAGGTCGCATGGCGGGGGACTTAAGGTGCCAGCCAGGCCACGCAAGTTTATATGGCATTTCTGAGCCCTGCAGGAAGTGCGGACGATTCAAGGCCTGACAGCCGGGCCGAGCAAACTCTCGAGGTTTGCAGATAGCTGTCGACTTCTGGCATCAGGTGTGTCGGGATGTATTCACATCCGTCCATGTTCGTACTGCAAGATGGTCATTTCTTTGCTATATAATGCCTGGCGGGTGTTGTGGTTTGAGTGTGCAGAGGTCATTGGCCAGTGTCGCTGCCTTTGAGTAACCAACCGATTTTGTGCAAGGTGTTTGTCGAACATGTTTTCAAACTCGTCTGTGGAGCTGCCGCTGAACCAACCCTGCAAGGGGAGGTCGACAAGGCGCTCGCATTGGTGTTTCGGAGCAGCATTCGCACCGTGGGAGCATCTCGCACTGACAGTGGCGTGCATGCACAAGGCTGGCTCTTTGCCTTCTTTCTCGACGCGATTAGGTGTGCTTGAAGGCCTGATGTGCATCCCCTGAGGTCAAGTCTGCCACTTTGAAGCGCCGTCGGTTTGGGCGAACAGCAACAGTCGGCTCGATGCAGCGGCAGCCCTGCGTCGCCTGAGACTAACGCTTCCAAAGGCAATTTTGGCCTTGGAACTTGGCTTGGCGCCCAGTGGCTTCCATTCTCGACTTAGCGCGTTGAAGAAGCAGTATTCTTACAGACTCTCGACGGAAAGCTTGGTAATGCCCTTTGAAGCACGACGATGCTGGATTTGCGGCGATTTGAACTTGGACGCTATGCAGAAGGCGGTCGATGAGCTGAGCGGAAAAGAGATGGATTATTCTGCGTTTAGCACGGGCGAGAATGACCCTGACTACCATGGGCCCATGGTGAAAACAGTTGATATTTCTCTGCAAGTAGATGGGCCTGATAAGATTTTCATTCGAGCGGAGTCGGAGCGCTTTCTTTACAAGATGGTTCGACGGCTTGTCGGTGGCCTTGTTGAAGTTGGCAAAGGTCGATTGGAAGCTTCGGGCTTAGAGTCAGCTGACCGTCGTCAGATACCGACAGCACCGCCCGAAGGCCTCAGCCTGGAGGACGTGATGTACCCATTTACTCTGAACTGAGAAAGGATGCCAGCTTGAACCAGCAAGAAGGGATCGGAGCTACGGTCAGGAAACCTCGCAAGAAGGGGCCCTTTCTGGGAAGCGGCATCCTCCAAGCCACGCCTTGTCGCGGCCCAGTTCGTCTCTGATCCCACGCCATGCAGAGCCAGGAAACAGGAAGGAGCTCTGACTCTGCTCGTCCATGTCTGCTGCAGTGTTCCGAGGATCAGCGAGCGACAGGCGCAGAAACGACATCTGAAGCAGGAACATTCTGCAGACCAAAAGAGTCTATTGCCCGCGTCAGAGATGGTTGGGGTGTTCGGGGGGCTTTTCTCACAGTGCGCAAACCATTGGCCAACAGCCACGAGTTCTTCGATGCTGATTTCAGGTCGCTTCAAGGATAAAGAAGCGGAGCGCAAAGCCGCGAGCCCAGTCCTCCCAATGACTATAGCCCAGCTGCTCCTCCAGTGAGCTGCAGGCATTGAAGCTATGTCGAGATGCGCTTCTAGGTGGACCCATCGAAGAAGACGAGACTGAAGAAGGCGTACTTTAACTCAGTCAGAGACTGGCTGAGGGCAGTGCTGAGCTCGTCGAAGGAGTGCAGCGTGGGGCAAGGGGGACGATTGGTGAAGGACTGCCTGCCAGCGCAGAGATCGGGTGACCAGGTGTGAAACCGCGATTCTCAGGATCCAAGCAGCGTCCTTTCCGCTTGGCACTGCACTCGATCCATCCAACACTCCATGCACGGTCTGTGTCGTCGTCAATTCTCAGGACACAGATGAGCCAGACACTGCAGAAAGACTCAGCAAGCCCACGACTTTGCTTGTCTGATCTTGACTTGTTCCACACATTGGATTCTCATTCATTGGATTCACAAGAACCTCAGTCTCTGTGCAATGTGTCTGTGTGTGAGGGAGATCGACAGAGACAGAGAGAGCGAGAGAGAGAGATTCGCCGACAGCAAAGATGGCAGCCGAGCCCCCCCATGTAAACAATATAACTACCATATTAATGCGGTTGTTCTATTGCATTTATGTCAAAAGACATCGGGGGAAGAAGATCTCACGCTCCTCCAATGCCCCACGAACAGCGGGGGGGCCTTCGAGGCCGAGGGGCTTGAACAACCCCTCATGTGCCGGGGAAGAAGAAGAAGAGATTCGCCTCCGTCGCTAGTCGACGATGTCTGATCCGTCTACCTCCGTTAATTCGATGCCTTCGCTCTCCCTTTTGAACTCGTGCAGTACGGGGGAGCAATTCAACCGGCATCTTTTCTCCAAGAGTGTTTCTTCAACAGCGTGGAACAGATGCATGGGGGATGTTCAAACCCGCTGCCTGATGAGAGCCCCGATGAGTGCCATAGGGGCGCGGAGATGAGGCACGTTGGGGGTCCTTAGTGTACGGGGTCGGGGCTCTCAGCTTGAAACGCAGAACATCCCTTATTGTCAGTGCCTGTACATTGAGGCCCCAATGCCGTCCGCTCACTAACACATGGTGGGGGACGGGCGGGCTGAAAGCCTGAGGGTCGGGCCAACCGACCCCTAAGCCCGGCAGAAAAAAAGAAAGAGAGAGTCAAAGTGAAGCACGCACTACGTGATGGCCGCAAAGGCGGGGGTGGAATGCAAAATTTGCAGGTACGGAGGGGGAGTTTGCCAACCCGGCTTCCGCAAAGCCCACGTACGGGAGGATCCCGGATGCAGGCTTCATGGGCAGCTTGGCAGATGCACCAGACCAGAACAGCCACTTCTGCCAGCACCTCCAATGCCAGCAGCAGCAGAGAGCCCTCCTGAGGTCACCCTGGACCAAAAGACCCAGTTTGCAACGCCGGGGGTGCTACACCTACTCTACAACCCGGAAGCCCTCGACAGATGGATATCGAGAAAGGTGGAACCCTGTGAGGGGGGAGGATACAAAGACAGCCAGACGGGGGAAATGCTTAGCCAGGAAGACGAAGCGGACTTCATGCTATGCCAGCAAAGACTGCGGGACCGGTACAGAGTGGGGGAAATGGCAGATCGATTGGTGCAAATCGTTGACCGCTACATGCCAAAGGTCGCCGATGAAAACCGTGCCTTTGTGATGCGCTACCCGAAACAGGTCAAGACTATGCTGAAGAACGCGTGGAAAATACGGAAGCGGATCCGCGCCAACCAAAGACAGGAGCGAAGGACCGCCCGCCGCAAAAGAGCCGACGCCTCGGCTTCACCGGAGCCTGACAACAAAGCCAAGCGGCAAGCAGTGGAGGGGGCAGAGATCCCGAACATGGAGGGGGAAAGGCCTGCCGTGCATGGGAACAGCGAGGGAAGTGTCTGAGAGGACACGACGCCAGACTGGGAGGACGACGACTGCTCCCCGGACAGCCCAGCAGACACACCACTCGAGTGGGGTCCAGGGGAGGAGGCCATCGGACAGAGATGGCGCCACTGGACGGTTGGCAGAGAAACCCAATGAGCCTACGGGGGAACCGCCAACGAACAGCACGAGGCCGAGCACAGCCACGGAGAGGCCCAGAGAATCCGAAGGGGAAACAAGGAGGGCCCACCACGGGAACAAGAGACGAGGGGGGAGAGGACTCACGTGAACCTGGTTCCCAACCTCAGCTGGCAAGTGCGCCAGGTGCGGGCGCACATGGCAAGAAGCGGAGCGATTCGACAAGGTCCAGTCCTGATGAGCAGTGAGCGCTGAGGGGAGAGAATTTTGCTGCAATTCCAGTGTACTTCTTGGGGGTAAGCTGTTGGTTTCAACTCCGTTTCGCAGTCTTCAGTCACGCTTGCAAAAGCCAGGCGTAATTGGACGGGCCGCAGAGCCAAACCCACTACATTCGTCTGGGGTGCCACTTCACCCCCTTTTCAACTGCACAAAGACCAAACACTCAGCATCCTTGGTAGGGATCCTGTTGCCAATTCGATACGCTCTTGACTGGGGAATAATTTCGCTAGTTTTTCTACACTGTTGCAGACTTTTACCTAAGGTTGTTGACTTGCTGGGGAACCCGCCTGTCCTTGTGACCTGCATGTCTTGTGTTTCAGTTGTTGGTTCACCTTGAAAAGGCGGGGGAACCACCGTACCCAACGGTTGCTCCTGCAGGGGGAGTGTGCCTGGCGAGGGACTAAGGATTGTGCTTTAGTGAGTGCGGGGATGAGGCCGAGAGGCGGGCTAAAGTACAGGGAGGGTTGGGTCCCTAGTGGGCACACGCTACCAGCTAAACCCAACGTGGGGGGAAAGGCTCCTACCTCTGCTGACCCCCAAGCCTCTTCCACCGCCGGCTCGGGGAAGGGGGCGCCTGGGCGCGGGACCACGACCTGTGGACTCTTCCCCTGAGAAGCGAAGCGAAGACAGCAAGTACGATCGTATCGTACTTGCTTTCTTTGTTTGGTGATACTTTCGCCTGAGGGCAGCCGCTTCCATTTTGGGCGCCCGACTGCCGTGGTGTGTGTGTAACCCGATGTCCTCCGCAACTGCCGGGGGCGCATGAGCGCGCGGTGTACGGGGTAAAGCCCCTACGCCCTAGTCCTGGCGAAAGAAAGAGAGAGAGATAGAGACAGAGCAGGGGACTCACTCGGGGACAAACTGGTAACGAGCAACTCACCGTCACGTTTCACGCCGACTTCCAGACAGAACAACAGCGTCGCACGAGAGCGCTCAAGAGTGCGAGCGTCGCTCGTGGTGCTCCACACGCTGTGCAAGCAAGCAAGCGAGAGAGAGGGCGAAAGTGTGTGTCTGTTTGCGCACTAGCATTGCGCGTTTGACATTGAGGCTGGCTAGAGAGGTCCGCCAAGCGGACTTGTCAGCTAGCTGCCGGCACATGAATTTTCGCTCAAAGTGGCGTGCTGAGTTGGCAACCGTGCGGCCGACGACGCTCGCAAACTCGTGGCTGCTGAGGCTTGAAAGGCATGAGGTCGAAATGACAGAGCTTTACAAGCAACGTCGCTGGCTTAAGTCCCGGGTGACCATGTTTTTCAGACTTCAGACTTCATCGACGAGCAACGAGATTGGAATTGATTGGAAGCTGGCTCAACAGCTGGAGTCACATTGCTGCAACACGCTAGAAGTTCCGGGTGGTAGCCGCCATCACAGGTTGTGTTTCGGACACTAACTGGTGGCTACTTCAACGGTGTTTGGTGGTTCTCGCTGTGCTACGCTTGGGTATGAAAGTCACTGCGACTGTCATGTGCTTTTCTGGCTAGCATGGCGTTGACAAGAGGGATTGGTCCTGGCAGCTCAGATACTGTGTTTTCAAAGGCTTCACAGGGTCAAGTCGGAACTGAGGTCTAACATTGCCGCTGGACATCACGGACCTACCGCTCCAAGAGCCAAGGCAAGTGCATTTGTGCATGCGTGCAGGTCGCGAATCAATGCGGTCACCTGTCTCTGTTCTTTGCATTTCCGATGCTCTGCTGGATCGACGGTCTTGGCTTCGTGGCAGACAACAGCCTGTCAGCTTCGTTTCTTTGCCGTGCAGGAGCCGTGCAATCCGAAGATGGCGGCTGCAGAAGCTCGACACCCTGGCAGACCCGCTTCGTGCCACGGCGCCAGAGTTGCGAAAGCAGAATTCTGAGATTCTTCTGCCAGGGCTGCAGCATTTCGGGAGAGCACACGTGTCTGGCCCAAAAGCAAGATGTGTTGAGGAAGTGTCTGCGGGACATCGAGAAGCTTGCTTTGCTTGGCTGACGGCAAGGTCGTCTCTGCAGCTTTCTTGCTCTGCAGAGCCAGCCCTTTGTACACTGTACACCACTTGCAACCACACTCCCTCCACGTGTCTCCGAGGTTTCTGCTCTCTCCAATTGCTAAATCATGCTACGTCCCAACACCTGAGAGTCTCCACTTTCACATTTGGTACCGGAACCATCCGGAACCTCAAACCCTGCAGCCTACAACCACTTGAGGTGTGCGAGCCTGACTTTGAAAGGTTCTGTAGAAATACGTTGTCCCTCACACCCGAACCCCTAGGAAAACATCCGAAACCCGATAGGCCTGTCCAAAGATCTGACCAGCCAATCACAGAGATCTTACTCAAATATGCTTGGTCATGTTGTCTCTGTATTGCTCAAGTCTTGTCGAGCTTTCTCCTCCTCCCCCATCGGCTTGCGAGCTGCTGTATGTACAGGTTGTCGGCTGTAGCTGTTGCAGTCTTCAAGATCGTGTGCGGCAGCCGTGAGCTTGCCAGAGTGCTGCAGGCTGCATCTCGACAACGTGCTATGTCCCTGCGCTGTGGGAGAGTCAGTACAACCGAGCGGTGGAAGAAACAATATTGGCAGCACGTCGCAGTCCAAGAAGGGCATCGCGCAAGCCGATGATCTGAGAAGCCATCACCTGCTTGCAGCCTTTTGCATCGGGTGGTAGCCTTGCATGTGTGTCTTGCTCGTGCTGAGGCTGTATTGCTGAAGTGGTTCTAATTATCATGGATGTAGCAGAAACAGTAACAAATGCTTCTGCAGGATAGATTAGACGGACTAGCTCGAGCTCTCAAGAGGGCATGCGGGGCTGCACGGCATGGACCAGCCAGCTGGCGCGGGCGTCCGCGTTGTTCTTGGGCACCGAGTGCCTGCTTCGAGTGCCGTGGAGGGATTTGCACCACATCTGAACAGGATCGCTTGAGAGTCGTTTCTATCTGAGGACGCGCGCCGACCTTCAAAATGCATACACTCCAAGACCTTCAGCTGCCTTAAGCCTTAACTTGCCATGCTTGTGTTCTCACACATGGCTGAGGACGACTTCTTGCCAGCAGCGACCACCATGTGTGGCCATGACTGGAGATATCTTCATCGACATCGTGGCACCCGTGAAGAAGCTTCCTATGTGGGTGCGAATCTAAGTTGATGACGGATACTGCGCAAATGTTGACTGTCCCCAAAACCCACGAACTTGCTCCAAAGCTTTGGGGCAACTATGAACTTGCCAGAAGCTGAAGCGATTGCGATTTTTTCAGGACTCTGACGTGGAGGCAGAGAGCGTCAAGATGCTCCCAGGGGGGAGCGCATTGAACCAGGGGCGCCATCTTCACGCTCTCGGAACTCGGGTGCGATTTTTTGGGGCGGCCCTGGTCTCAGGAGCAGCTGCTCTGATAAGTGTTGCAGCCAGGCGTGGTATGTCCGTTCGTGAGGTCGGCAACGACACTCTCGGACGGTCGTTGGTGCAGCAAGTAGCGGGACAGGGCTTCCCCACAGAGACGATGAAGATGTTCAGCAACCTGCCATCTTCGGTGTGCATCGTCCTTTCTGGACCATCTGATCGTGCTTTCGTCTCATGCTATTCCACGACCGACGCCTTCACCACACGGGACCTCCAGGAGCAGGTACGGTGCAGAGGACGGAATAGTGGAGCTGCAGCATGCAACCTGACATGCGCCTGCAGGCAGATCACCTAGACGGATGCACTCACTTTCACCTCGGCGGCTACTTCAACATGAAAGGCTGCGGAGCTTGAGATATGGGCATATGGCATGTCCGCTGCCCTCGCCCTCCGGGTATCCAGGTCTGCAGAGCAGAGATTTCACGGAGTTCGTTCGCAGCCTGAAGAGCCTTTCGAGCATGACCATCTCCATGAACACACAGCCGCGCTCTTACAATCAGACTTAAGCAAGCTGCGCGGGGATGTGGTACAGAAGTTGAGGACTTGGCCTTTTGCTAGCAAGGTGTGATGCTGCAGGGCACTGGTGTGGGGAGGGCAACCATTTGGAGGAGTTCCTGCCGCATGTGGACTTGCTCTTCGCAGCTGGAGCCGCAACGCAGAAACAAGTCTTATCTTTTCCGGCCCCGTGCAATCATGGTTCGCAATGATCTGCTTAGGTGAACATTTCGGAAGGTGAGCACCTGTGTTCTGCACTGTGTCACGAAGGAGACCGCTCTATCAACGCTTTGCCTCTCGCCCCGACGGTCGAATTGGCGGTTCGTGGTTTCGGATCCCAAACTCGCGCCGAACTGAGGTGCAAAAGATTTCCCAACACTACGGTGGCCGGATCCTCAGGTGCTTGCGATCTCAAGCCGAGGGGCAGCTATAAGCAGAGGCACGCGAAGCCAAGATACTTTGCGAGCCGTATTTGTCGTTGTACTTCCGTTGTCAGTGAGTTTATATGAGGTGGTCACTCAAGGAGAACATGGTTGCACTGTCTATCGGCATAGCATGCAGTCGATCTACGTGCCTACAAAGCCAGCCGTTCGCAGCTCGACGGCAATCTTCACAACCGAGCATTAAATCCTATTGCATATTGAAATCTAACCCGGGCAGATCAAGCAGAGCGTTGCTCATTTTGAACCTACGCTTTCGCAAAAAGCTTGGCTTAGTTTTCCCGCAAAGACTTGACAGCTGAGGAATCGTGGATGCTACAGGTTGTGGCGATGCCTTTATAGCAGGCTTTTTGTCTTCGTGGCTGGCACAAGCGGCGGCACCGAACACAGATGCAGAGCGCAAGGCAGGAAGGGCGAAGTTAGCTTGTGGTACCATGCTTGGAAGCTGAGCCCCTCGCTCTTGCAGGCATTGATCGAAGCATGTGGCAGAGGTCACGCTGTTGCCAGTGTGTGCCTGGCAAGAGAGGGAGCTTGTGTGGAGCCAGTTCGTCCTCGCGCGCCTGGGTTGAACTACGATCTCTTCGCCGTTCGGTCGTGCTGGCTGTGCAAGTGGATTCAGTTTGTAATCCCGCATCCCTGCTTCAGGACTTGGAGTGAGATACAAGTGCCTTGAAGCTTGTTCGGATTTGCCGGCTGCATGGTGGACTGAAGCTCGTTCCTCTTCGGCCTAACAAGAACATGAACAAGGAGAATGCTGCCCCGGGTGGCAGCGCGTTTCTGTCAAGGCTACCTGACCGGATGTCTGCCAGATCGGGCTGATGGAGTCGTGGCACGGCACAGCCGTGATTCACCTCGAGATGGATCCAGAATGTGCAGCGCCGTGACTCGAAACGACGCGCGAAGCGCACATTTCAGGAGACTTCGACAAAGCAGGCCGTGCACTTCAGTGACTCGTGAAAAACCAGAAGCCAGCGCGATGCGTGTCAGACACAAGCAGAGCAGCACCGCTTCAGCTTTCATCCGCTTCGGGCAGCTTCCTGCTTCAGAAGGGCACTCATGCGGTCCAGTCACATGCGTTTGCGGGTTACATGCCTGTGCAGACCCTGCTCAGACGCAGAGAACTCATGAAGGTACTCCACACTATCAAGCCAAAACTTGCCTCCGCGAAGCCTAAGATACGTGGTCCGGAGCAAGCGAGTAAGTCAACCGGAATATGTAACTGCAGTATACTCACGCTGCACGTATGTCATGTGGATCTCCCCCTCCCCGTGGAGGACCTAGGAGGTCTTGGGTGCGAGAGATGCCAGAATGCAGCTACTGGACCTGTTGAAAGTTCACTGAGGCCCTTGTGCATAAGAGATGGTGGTATCTCCTACAGGGGCAGCGCTGGCGGCCTCAGTGGCTGACTGAATCACGTGTCGAGTGCCGAGCTTACGGAAGCTCTTCCAAAGGCCAACGGCAGCTTCTCGATATGGCAGTCGTGAAAGCAAGGAGGTGGGTCCACAGTCATGTCTGGCTGGAATTCAGACATAGAGTGAATGAACTCAGCCTGCGGCAGAGCTTTCCAGGCCTTGGCTGAACTCAAAACGAAGCTGGACTTTGCTCTCAGCCGCCTGAATGATCAGGCAGGCCATGCAGGGACTGTGGAGCAGACACAGGCAGTTTCAGGCAGGCCAGGGTAGGTCGAGGGCTCTCCACGATGTCTTCGGCATAGAAGCAAGCGATTGTGATGTCGGTAGAGATCCAGGTGATGCATCGTTTTGTCAGGGTACTGTACGAAGACAGAGAATGCCAGCAACAAGTTGCAAACAACATCACGCTATAAAGGGTGAAAGCTTGTGTGGTAGGACACGCAGCGGGCCGGTATCGAAGAGATCAGAGAGCGCTGCCCGCAGCTGTCCGCGGTCCGTTGTCTGTCCCTGCAAATTCGGCCACTTAAGGTTTCTTCAAACCCTTTATCCTGATTGGCTAGTGCCTTGGTCGTTGGGGCGGAGACTGGCAAAAGCCGAAAGTGTGAATCAGGTTTCCAATGGTCATCACTTCAATCGGCGAGGCACGCTGGGATCCGTTGGGGGGCGCTGGGCCAGAAAACTCAGGCCTTGTTTGGCCAGGCTGGCACAAATTTGAAGCCGCTGGGTCGCTGCGAGAGCCGGACTCTCAGTCTGGAAAGCAGCCCGGGGTGAAGTCTAGGAGTCTAGGATATTCTAGGATCCTCGAGGTGTCAAGCTGCTGGGCCTCCTGGCTGAGCTACATGGAGACGGTGTACCGAGCCCAGCCGTGGGGTCGCGGCACCACCGATCGCTTCAAAGCGAGTAGCTAAGGTCATACCTCTCCTGCAGCGCATGCTTCAAGTTGTCCTGACTCGGTTGCAGGCTCGCTTCTAGAATTCAGGACCCTCTTTTCTTCGCGGGACTTCCGATGAAAAATCAGGATGCGGACCTTCATCTGCGGGAAGCCTGTGCTGAGACGGTGCTATGGCTTGGTCTGCTGCAATCACTAGGCTACTACGACCACCGCAAGTCATCTCAAGTACAAGTCCCGTCGGAGTGCGAATAGTTTCTGGATCCAGTTCCTGGTCACATAACAGGACTTCTCCCAATTGAAATATTCAAAATCTGCAACATGCAGGTATTCAGACTCACGCGGGCGCTCGTTGTAGATGTGCCACTGGCTCGTGCTTTTCGCAGTGGGACGAGCACCAAACACTCCATGCTCAATCCTCACAGAGTTGTTCACGTTGAATGGGTTCTTGGCATCTAGCAGCTTCTGCCAGGCTGACGGGTCCCCGGTCTTCGCGACTCTGCTGAAACCACTCTTTGCTTCTCTGACCGAGCACAACAAGTGGGTCAGCCCCCGGCCAAAGTTGTTCGGGATGCTTAGAGTCTGTGGGTTGTGGGCCTCCAGGTACAGATCGGGGCAGCGTCTTGCATATGCGCCGTAATCCAGGCCGCCGACCAAGGTCTTCTGACTTGACGGTGAAGTTTTGTACGCCAGGGATCTCCACCGGCTGTTCTGAACGAGAACTTGGGACGGCTTTGTGCACGATTGGTCAGAGCCACGGCTTTGAAGAGACGAAATGGTGCAAAGCACCGCCATTTACTGTCCTGTTCGGGTCAGGTCCAACATCTCAGTTTGCCGCTGGCCATGGCACGGCCGCAGCTTCTGAGCGCCTGCATTCACGTAATGCAGGCAGTTTCGCTTCATCTTCGCTTGATTTCTCGTGGCTTCAAGCCCTGTGTTTCCCGCCAGGCTGTCAACCTCACTGACTTTGATGAAGTTCTGCCGTCCCTGATGCCCTGCCCTGCACCAATGTGAATTGCTGTGCAGTGCCATCACGTGTAGAACTAAACGTCAAAGAGATGCCACACAGTGCAAGGCTTGGAGATTTGTCTGAACTCGACATCAGACTGGCAGACTCGGAAGCAGGTCGGATCTGACGCTGTACGTACTGGTAGGACCATGTCTTGACTCAGTCTTGACGTCCGTTGAATTCCGCTCTCTGTCTGGAGGCCGTGGAGGTGCTGCAAGCCATCGGTGACCATGCAGAGCTTGGTTCATCGCTACAAATCTCCACGCCTTCAAGCCCGTCAGCATCCTGGATCTTGACCATGCCGCCTTGGCCCATCGATGACTCTGGCGTAAGGTCAATGCGCCCAACACCCCTGCAGAAGAGGCTTTCTGCTATGATGGAAGGTCTTCGAGAGGACAAGGTGCGGTCACGAGGTCGATGTACCGTTGTCCCAAAGCTTGAAAGTGGCAGCACCGAGGTTCGTGCAGTGCGAGAAGCGGTGAAGGATGTTCAGCTTCGGTGGTCGGTCACTGTAAAGGCTGCAAAAAGACTTCCTGCCTCAAAGTTGCGAATGCATTCAGTTCAGTCTGTGCCAGGCAGCACCCAGCCCAACATCTGCCTTGGCAGGACGGCTGGGTGAATTCTAGTATTCTAGTATCTGCAATGGCATTCCTGCTGCGCAAAGATGCCGACCTGCTGGGACTCGAGACGGGTTGAGCTGTCCTTCCGGTACGAGAGAGATTGAAGTGGCCACCTGCTCATTAAAGATCCGAAGATGAGGTCACGGACCTTGCGTAAGCAACGCCACGCTTCAAGCACAAAAGCAGTCATGCGAAGGAGAGAGGAGCGACAGGTTGGCAAGCTAGTGCAGATTCGCCACGTATGCATCTGTTGAGCATGAAGTTTGTTAGGCCACTGCGATCCAGTAGCCCTTGCGCTGTCGGGGGCCTAGTTGGTTGCATGTAACACTGTCAACCTTCGCACGGCGACCTGAAGCGAGGCACAGGCTCCCAATGCAGAGCGAGAGGCGTGGTGGGAGCCGGCGTGCGTGTGTCTTTGGAAGTCGCAGAGCCCCTTAGGCAACTTGGCACCGGAACTCTGGAGTCTCCCTTCGGCGAAAGCCCTGGAGCACCTTTTGAACTGTAGGAGTTGAAGGCTTTAAGAACGCCACGTAAGCTGTCTTAAACTCTGCAGAACCTGAGGTCGACCAGCCCTTTGCCCGACCGAGACCAGGCTCAAGAAGAGACACTTTTCAAGCTTCGATTCCCGAGCGGCGCAGGTCCGGCTGAGCGAAGGTACTTTGGGTGCGCAAGGCCGGGTGAGACATGTCACCGCATTTCACTGCTTGTGCAGCTGCAGCATGACATTTACAGTTACAGTGTACATGTTCTAATGGCAGCTGCCAACGGATTCTGGCAGGTCCCAGGCAGGCAAGGAATGAGCTGCTGGCATGTTTAACATGCACCATTGCTCCTGCAAGCTTTTGTACAGTTCACACAAGCAACCTTATGGTCAACGGCATGTTTGCCACGTGCGAACCGTGACTTGCCATGCCAGGTCCGCGCCGCCACGCGGGAACGCGATATGCGTGACCCGTTTGCGGATGCCAAGCTGGAGGATTCCTACAATCATGCTACATGAGGGTTTATGCAGACGTCGACAACCTCTTCTTTGAATGTGCGCCAAGGATACCGGCATTACGTACAGCAATTAAACGGAGTTTGGATTGGGCTGTCTTGAGTATTCAAATCGGCTCATCGGCGCACATATCGATGCCTCAAACACCTATCATGCATGGCGCAGGAAGACCGAGGCGTCGATAAGCAAGAGAGGCCGCTGCCAAAGCACTGCAAGCAGTGCAGTGTGTTTGCATCCAACGAAGCAGCGGAGCCAACAGCTTTGTTGAAGCACGGCTTGTTCGGTAGAATTGACGTGATACTGAGTGGGAGCAGGCTCCAGGAAGCTGCTGCGGAGAAGGCAAGGGTGTAGCTGCGACGAAGTTCAATGGGAACAAAGAATCGCCCTTTCACGACATGGGTCCATACATGTCCATACCTTGCTAGAGTGGGTCGATGTATGGTGCAGGAAATGCCCGCACAATAGAAGGTCAGGGATCCACAGAAAGTCTTTAGGAATTGAAGGAACTTGCCCTAAGGATACTTAAACTCTTCTGCTAGTTCCAAGCCGACGGCCGAGGAGATTGGACAGGATGCGAGTCCACGAGAGGTCGTTTCGTAAAATCCACTGCTAGGCAACCTGTCCTTTGATAGTTTAAATCCTCCCATTCTGCTCGTGAGTTGGCGGGCGCTTCCGTGCAGAGGTTTCCCCTTGTTTCCGCAGGTAGCTCGAAACATTGCAGTCAAGAATGCACTGAGCAACGCTGATCTCAGCGCCACCAAGAAACCCAGGCCGGTGCCAGGGATGTGGCAGAACAGCATCACTGTGATCAGATTGAGAGGCCGAAGCGCGAGCGTGTGTCCATCTTCAGCCAACCAGCAAACTCAAGCTTTTTCCAATCGGTCATGAGCTTGGATACCATTTGGAGACCGGAGACCTCTCCTGAAGCCACCTGTGTTGCAGATCGTTGCTGAGGCCAACCAGCACCCAGCAGCAAGCGACGACTTTGAAGACGTCGTCGTTGGCATGCCTGGTATGGCAGGGGTGGAGGACGAGTTGGGTGCAGCTGGAATCAGCAGTGTGAAAGCTCAAGCCGACGGCATGCTAGTCGCGCGGTGTGGATGCATCGTATATCAGAGTACCTCTGTGAACACCCCGAAGCCCGCAATCGCCGGCCACCCCTTCGAGAGTAGACATCAGAGCGACCATGAGCACAATTTCCAGAAGTGCTTCGGTCAGTGGCAATGCTGCTTAGCTTCGGCGAGTCGAGCTCAAACTCGATAGATTTATGCCAATCCGGGATGATTCAACACGACCGAAGCAGGGAAATGGTAGGGAGCAATGGGATTGGAGGTGGCAAGTGGAGGGGTTTGGGAAGAGGCAGTGCAGAAGTGCAAGTGGGATGAGGGATGTATGGCAAGTGCGGCGAGAGGGTTTAGGCTTTATGAAAGATGCCACACCAACGACCCAGAAGCACCATGACATGGGTCCACTACGAATGAAACTTACGAATCAAGCAGTGAGTGTTGAGCTTGCCGGTGAGCTCGCCTGGACGCTGACCACCCTGACCCTGGATGAAGTAATTGTACATCAGAGACTACAGGATTGACATTCACCGAGAACTGTGTTCTCATAATCCATACAACAGAATCAGAAGCTTCCATAAGAGCTCGAAGAACGTGTCAAAATTTGGTGATCTGTGCGCTGAATGCGATTACTGCTGGAGGCGTAATCGAGAATATTGAAACTCGTGTATCCAAACAGCGGGAGCCGAGTTGGACATGATACCACTTTGGATTTGGAAAGGAGGAACCCACTTCCCAACAGTAACTGGCACAAACCAACCAATTGCAGATAGAAGCAAAAAGTAGAATTCCAAAAGACTCATCCCAACATCATCGTGCACCCATTGCTGAAGCATAAACTCTAGGAGAATATGTGTAAAAGCTCCGGGCATGACCCAGCTTGAGCAATCCGGGTAATGGGTAAGTAGTATAGTAGTAGTAGTAGTAGTAGTAGTAGTCGTAGTAGTAGTAGTAGTAGCAGTAGCAGTAGCAGTAGCAGTAGCAGTAGCAGTAGGCTAGTAGTAGTAGTAGTAGTAGTAGTAGTAGTCGTGGTGGTGGTGGTGGTGGTAGTATTACTACTATCATTATTATTTTTTGTTATTATTATTATTACGTATTTGTTGTTGTTGTTATTATTATTAGTATCGCCTCTGGGCCCCAAGCCTCCCAAGCCGAAATCTTCAATAAGGGCAAGAACGGGGAAGGAGCCCAGCGGGAGGGGGGAGGAGGAGGGAGGGACCCGGACCCAAGCCCAAAAGCTCCTCAGCAAGCCGCAATAAAAGCGTGAAAACCTACGGCCCAAACTTGCTCCAAAAGTCGAAAGCAGGCACGATTTCTAGGCTGGAGTTAGCTTCCAATCTTGCCAGGACCGACTCATCAGTTCAGGTAGTGAGACACGAGGCCGAAAGTTTCGAGGACACAAACTTCGGCATTTCGTACACCTGACTCTGTTGTGCCAGGCCTGGCGCGCACAGAAGGCGACGTGATGGAGGAGAGGGATGGGCGCACGCCATGCGACTTGCAGCAGACTCCTGCTGGTGATTGCCGAGTGTGAGTGCCCTTTCAAGCACATGGAGCGTTTCTGGTCTCGAGACGGAGTGTGTGTCCTTTTGCGTTCTGTCAGGATCTGCCAGCAGTCCAGGAATCTCCGGCGCATGCCAAGGCCCGAATCTTCTTGTGTGCAGATGCCGAGCTACGCGCTGCTATGGCAGGACGAGTCTGACCCAGGCTGGTTTAGTTTCGCTTGCTGAGCCGATGTGTCGCAGTTTGCCCCGCAAGCAAGACCCACAGGGTCACAGCGGGCAAGTCTGCGTTGGGGTGCAGGTGCGGCGGGAGCGGCCGAGCACGATGTCACGGTTCTGGAGCCAACCAAGGCCCGGCAACAGTCAAAAGCTGGGAGACTCCTTTTCTTCGCGTTGCCTGGAGGCCCACTTCGTGGACACAGGCCCAGGCAACCCCGGTCCTAAGCCCTAAGCCATGTATTGCCATAGTCACACTTTAGTAATGGGTTCCCATCCCTATAAACATAAGGGGATCCCTTGACAGCTTTGCCGCGAGCAGGCCCAGGAAACGGCGGGCAGCGGATGAACTCCGCGGAGGCCGAAACCGGGGGTGGACGTTCGAGCATTGCTCAGGCATCACCGAATTTTGCACGAGGATCGAGGATCTCATTTGATCCGAGGTTTAGCCATTGTCGGCATTTGCATAGTCCCTGCGCGAGCGGCAACGCAATCGGGGATGACTATGTGAAGTTGATTCTATGACCCACGAACCTGTGCTCTTTGCCTGAAGAGCAATGGATGTGAATGCTTGAGTTTCCAGCTATAGTGCTTGTGATCCAACTTGATACTTGTAAACGCGTGAGGCTTTGTTTCTTGGATTTCCCAGGTGGTCGTGATTCGGAAGAGTCGCTTGAAAGTGCCAAGTAGACGTCAGGCAGAGAAGATAAACATGGGAATTGACAATGCCAGCTCAGGCAGGCACTGGCGTTGCCACAAGAGCAAGAAAGTCAAGTGCTCGGAAGCTGCGGTCGTAAGCAGATGTGCGCTTGCAGAGTTCGAGCTTGGAGCATACACACCTGGCTTATATCGGAATCTTAAACATGTCACGGGAAGCTTTCGGAATGCTCTGCATCCTGTGAAGTTGATAGCGCTGAGGAAGCCGGTGCCAGCCAGCAACAGGTTGGAAGACACTGAGGACGCTTTACTGTTGCTCACAAATGCTCGTAGTTGTACAGCATGCCTGTGAGGATTCAAAGCCCAGGAGCAGGGCAGCGAGATCAAGCCATGGACTCGTGGCAGTCATTGGTCCATAGATATCACTTGGCTGCTACGGCGGATGCTTTCGATAAGAAACGGGCATGAGTTGGGTTCGACCCGAAAAAATTCTAATTCGGGCAATTCCCACATATGAAATTTTGAGATTGGCTCAGGGTCTGTGTAGATGTCGAACATACCTCCAGCTTCAACCCTCCAGTCCTCCAGCCCTCCGACGGTCCAGGCCTGCAACCCTGCAACCCCTCCAACCCTCCAACCAGCCCTCCAGCACTCCAACCCTGCAGCCCTCCAGCTCTCCAATCCACCTCCAACCCGCTGCTGCCGCTCGTCTGCCTCCGTGCCGCCGGGCTGCTGCTGTTGCTACCTCTTGCTGTGCCGCCAGCCCTCCGCCCTCCCTCTCTGCCTGTGCTGATGCTGTCTTCCGAGTCTCTGCTTTTGTAGGAGGGTTGGAGCTGGACTGGAGGGTTGGAGGGCTGGAGAGCGGAAGTTTGAATGCGTTCACTGTGGCTCGGTCAAGCAAGGTTCGAACACAGCCGATGCTCCAGAGAGGGTAGATGCGGCAGGCAACGTGTTTTCAACTCCCGCGACTGCACGTGCTGTGGGAGATTTCAGAGAGGTGGTGATAATCCATCGCAGTCCCCGACCTCCTCTGCGCCTGTGGCCCAGTCTCGTCGCACCCGACCTCGAGAGCCTGCCCACGATTACATGATGTCAGGCCAGCGCAGCAAGAGGTCTCTGACGCACAGGTCTCAGCTTAGTAAGGCTAAGTAAGGTTCAATTCGCTGGGAAGCCAAAGTCCACTGATGTCCACTGCCGGCCAAGGCATCACCTCACCTTGCAGAGGATGTTCGGTCTCACCAGGCCACTTGGTTCGACCTACACGGGCATCGCAAGTGCAAGTATTGCGATGGCTCGTGTGATTGTGGGACTTGCAGCCGACAGTGCTTTGAGGGTCGAAGCTTCGGCCCTACATGCAGCACTTTAGCTGAAGTACTAAACTAAACGATCTTTGTGACCAGAGTTGAAAGACAGTGATGAAGGAAGTGAGCAACCCACCAAAAGCAACAACTCACACTTACAAGCACCAGGCAGAAATATATCTACATGGAAGTGGACAAACAAGCGGAATCAACATGTTATTGTTGTAATAGGTGGGTGGGTAGATGGGTGAGTGAGACCGTCGTGGTACACAGACTGCAGAGCGGTCTCCTGTGATTGAGTGAGTGCGCGAGCGACTGCATGACCGGTTGAATCCCAGATTTGGGCCGGAGCTCGACAGACGGACAGGAGAGTGTAGAGCAGCTCCTCGCAGCCTCAGTTTCAGCGAGTGCTTTTTGTTTGCAAGTGCGATGGGTAAATGGCAGGCGTCCACGGAGGCTCCCGAGACAGATGCTCGGCACCAAGAGTCGAGCGACACAGCCGTGATATGCTACGTGTATTTCTCCTCGCGAACACGGCCTGCTAAATCGCAGGCAGGTCCAGCGCCTTGGCCGGGCACCCGGTCTGGTCAGCTTGTGAGCGTGGCCTTCCCCAAGTCCGGTATTGAAGAGGTGGGAAGATCCCTCAGGGCGCTCGGAGCAGCTTGCCTCGGCCGCACCTCCACATAGGCCGTGCTCTGGGGGTCTTGCGCATGAGTCGAAACGGGCAAACTGGCCTTTCCATGACTGTGCAGTACCAGTCGATAACACGTGGCTGCAGCTCTGTGCCCGGCATTGAGCACCTTCCGTTACCACTGCACGAGCAGCTCAAGACGCTGGCAGGCCTGCTGCTAGTGATCAAGAGGACGAATCACGGATCTGCTCGAAAGCTGCGAATTGTGCAGCTGTGATCGGCTGTGAGGAGACGACCACCCTCCTGTCACACATCGAGGCTTTGAGCCAACGCCTCGCCGTCTTGGAGGACTGGCCTCAGTCCCCTTGCAGGCCCCTCCGTCCTTCCCGTCTCCTTCGATGTCAGCAGAGGACGAGAAGCGGCGCTCCGACAGGCAAATGACCGAAAGGCGCTGGAAGGGATGCCATTTTTGTGGCACGCTAGTGGCACGCTGTATGGCCGGATGTCAGTGCAGGCTGCAGCAGCTGGTTCGAACCTGCGAAGGTGCCTGCCTAACAAATGTTGAGCTTGTGATCTGAGTTTAAGTAGGATGGGTCACCTCTCCGCAGGAAAGGTCAGTGTCAACAATCTAAGGCCAAGGCGAGCTAATCGCCACTCAGCAGCAGAGGATAGAGACGCAGGCCTGATAGTGGAAGCTACTGGGTTGCAAGGGTTGCTGGAGCGCAAAAATAAATTGGCTTTGTGGGCAGGAGCAGCAGATGCAACTCATGGAGGAACGCATTGCTCAGCAGGAAGACGAATTGGCGCAGATGGACAGCAGCTTGCGAACCACTTGAGGGGCGCGCGCGGGGGGNAGTTGTGTTCTGTTCAGCCCTGCGGATGCAGGACCAGCAACTGCAGGAGCTGAGCTGCTCTCTTGCATGGCGCTTCCTTGACGTAGATGAACAAGTCTCAGGAGCAGCAGCTGCAGATCCAGCAGCAGGCTCCCATTTTTCCTAACACCAGCTCATGTAGCTTTTCCTCCTGCTTTCGAGGATCAGCGACTGGAGCAGAACGACCAAATGCTCAATGAGCATCAGCAGCAGCTCGAGCAGCAGGAGCTGAATTTGCATAAAACCGCAAGCACGAGCGCGAGAGCCGCCTCTCAGCCGGTCTCGAGCTCCGTTATGTCCGCAGCTGTTACAAGCGGTGCAAGCAACGAAGTTAGCAGGTTCTGTCATGGCAATTGCCAAGCGTCACATGCCGAAATCTTCAATCAGCCTGTCATGCTTCTGTGATATCGCGAAGTAGTATTGCTTGCCAATAAAGGGCCCGCCGGCCCCCGCAGTCTAAAAGAGATTGGCCAGAAGCGATAGGACGGGGCCAGAAAGGAAAGGGAAAATCGAAGAGAAGGAGAGGTGCAGAAAGCCGGCTTGGAGGGGCGTGGCGGGGCCGAAAGGGTATCAGATCCCAAAATCGCATTCGGAGTAAGATCCATTTCCAAACTTCGAGGCCAAACCGCGACAACTATGACAATGACAGGTCCTCCTACCTACACCCTCAGTCAAAAGTGCTCCAAAAATTCGAAAACAAAGAGCCGATCTGATACGATTTACATGGTCCCAAGGAAACCAAGCTTAACGCCTCGGCCTCGGCCGTGGCGGATTGGGGGAAGCGACTCATGAGAGCGTGCTTGATGCAACCACCGGTGGCCTTCGCTTACACAAGTTATGCTGTTTTTAAAGATGGGGGATCTTCACGATGTTCGATTTCGTCGTCGTCTCTGTCATCAGCTTGAAGTGTACCTGGAACACTCATTCGATTTGATCTTGGTGTTGGCACATGCGCCGATCGTCAAGAGACTCAAGCCTCCGGAGGTGAATGGCTAGGAGCTTGTCAACGAGCCTTAGTGAGTCGGCAAGTGGTCTGACAAGGAGCAGGAGTTGGAGAAGCAGATCTTGCTCACTGACGCTTTTATCAGCACGGCCTGCCGGGTGTACATGGGGCGAGATGTTGGGCCACTTTGCCGGTCCCGCCTGCACTTGCTGCTGGACACGAGACAGAGTAGCGAGGGTGAGCATCGAGGTTTTGCTGTGACAGCAATGTCCATCTCGCTTGTCTCCGGCAGGCATCATCCAGCAGCAGCGTGAAGCCCGCGAAGCAGGTCAGACTTCAGCGAATTGTTTGTTGCAATTTCCGCCCATCCTGGACCTCCGTTCAGGCCTGGACGGCAGAGGACACTTGCTCCGTTTTGGAAATTTTACCAAGCAAGGCACCTACCAGTCTGCACCTGCACGGCAGGATGCCGGGACAGGTTCTGGCAATGCCGCAAAAAGGTGCGATCTTGCTTGTTGGCACTCCAAGCTGAGCCCGAAATTCGCCACAAGTCACGCAAAGATAAGAAGCCGGAAGCCGAATGCTTGCACTTGTTGCATGGTACAGTGCAGGTGGGCAGCCGATTGGAAAGACGGAGCCGAGGCCAGGTGGCCAGGTGGATGTGACGAGTGTCTGCGTCCAATCGCCAGTGTTTAAGATCTCTAAGGCCACTCGTATCTCCGGTCCAGCAGAAGGTGTGCGCAGCTCAGCTCTGGGAGCGCTTCGGGTTCAGGCACAGCATGGGCATTCTGTCTCTGAGGCAGCGGCGGTTGGGGCCGGCGGCGCTCTGGCTGGCAGCAGCAGCGAGCGACCTTTAGCAAGCCCACCCAGCCTTTCGCTGCAGTTTTCGCCGCGGCACACTGCACATATGAGAACATCTGGACAGAGATAGAGAGGACAGAGAGAACTTCTTCCTTGTTGTTTGTAACATTTGTAACTGTCAAAGCTCTTGTTGGTGCTGCTTCTTGCTGTTATATTGTCTGTCGAGGCGCTTGGCCGTGCGAAGGTGCAGCGACACCAGATTCCTTTGCAGCTTGCAGCGCTGCAATCGACCGTGATGATTGTTCCATGCCACCTCAGGTTGACACGGGCTCAGCGACAAAGGCCTCGTCACAGATGCTCGGCTCAAACATCCGAATGTCAGCAAAGACGTAGGTGAGGGATTCAGCTGATGGGCAGCCTACGGAACAATTCCGGCAGTTGACAAGGAAAGCTGGCGGACAACTCTGGGATTCTGTGATGGAGCTCTGTTCCGAAAGACGTTTCCTGGAGGCTTACAAGCAGGCCGAGTCCGAGCTTTGGACAAGCACGTCGAGCTTAACAGACATTCTCAGAAGTTCAATGGTTTCGTGGTCAGGTCATCGCTGAGCCTGAAGAAACATGCTTGCTCCGACTCATGAAGCACACAGGCCTTCAATCCAGCACGGCATGCCGCTACTAGATGCAGATCTGTTTCAGGGACATATGTGAATGTCTGATCCATCGAATTACCGTCGAATGCCCTCTTGAAGGCCCGATCGTGGATCGACTGGATGCTGAGAGCAACTCCAGACTGCCTGCGGCTCAATGCAGTGTTGTGTGCTTGAGGAGAAGGCATGCTCGCGCAATTGAGGATCCGGCGGCTCATACACATCCTCTCGTCACCGGCGAAGGTCTGTTCTAGCATTGCTTTCCGGGACAGGGTCAGCCTCTCTTGGTGACCCGGGATTCCCCGAAGCAGTGTGTAGACATCGACATCAGCGACAATTGAGGACCCAGCAGCCACCAGTATCGAGCAGATCTTCTCATGGCTGTGGCAGGCGGATGCTGCATTCAGGAACATTTCGGAGAGTAGAGGAATGTGGCATGCAACACCAGAGAAGGAAGGGTTCGAGTGATCTGCGAACTTCCCAGCGTGCCCATGAGAAGAACATTATGCAATTATGCGCGACTGTCACCACGGCACTGCCAGTCCCAGTGCTTGTGAGGCTCTGAACCAGGGCATCCACTTCACGGCCTCGCAAGTTGAGGATCTCGTTTCCGCTCTCCAAAAGGACAGATCCTCAGTAAGTTCATCCTTCACAGCACCTCATAATCTGCACAGGACGTACACTGTCCTGCGTTCGTCCATGTCAGGTCTCCTCTGCCCAGTCACCACTCAGCGGGCCTGAAAAGGCCGAAGCAGCGCAGCTGCTGCAACAGGCCCGCACTGATGCAGCTGACGCATAACCACACAGGGATGCTTTCGTCGGGCAATATAGTTTGTGCAAGAGGTCCATAGCTTCGGGCAGAAGTCAACGTAAACTCATCCACAGCTAAGACAGGTTTACATTTTGTTGGAGGAGTCTTTCTTGCTTGATTAGGTCTCAACCCACCGCCGAGCTTGACGCCATGCTCAAGTCGATCCCCGGCTGTACATACAGTATTGTGCACGTGATGCAGACACGCACACTGTACACATGGGTCGTGAAGGTGCGGAGCACATCTGCCGCATCGCACGGCCTTTGCTTCCGGCTTGTCTGGGAGGGCTCCTTATCCGTTAACGTTGTTTCACGGTGGAAGCAAAATTCGGCTCTTAGCTTTGCATTGCAGAGTCTTGCAGAGATGCACGACACCGCATTGCCGCCAGCATCCGCCAGCTTGCAAAAGCTAGGATGTTAAGCAGTGCAAGCAGTGAAGAGTTTCAAGTCGGACCCTTGGAGGACTGGCATGCTAGTCGATTGCAGCTATTGATGGGGGCACTTTGAAGTACATGTGCCTCTTTTGCTCGAGCTTCCAAATAGCCAGACACAAGTTTATCTGAAACGAGGGGCAGCCGCGGCCTTGGGATTTGCTTGCAACCAGAATTTGCTGACCGCAGAGAACCTCACGAACGCCCGGAGCTGATGCGCCGAGGTTATGGGGGCGAAGCCTTCAAGGGGTTTGTCGTCTCAAGAGCGCGCTCCTGAGAAACTTTGACAGCGACCCCCCTCCAAAAAAAGAAAAGTAGTACGTGCCCCCGCACAGTCTACATGTGCTGCCGTGCACGATCGAAGAAGGCGACTGTCAGACGGCTATCAGTGTGCAACGCGGCTGTAACCTGGAACGGGAGGAATTCGCCACATGCACGCGTGTCCTGTGTCAACGGTATGCTACCGGCTCCGCTCCGCGTGTAATGTGGTACTGGCTTTAGTGGGGGGCCCCCTTCCCCCCTCCCGACCCTTCTCCGGTGACGTGAATATGACCCCCTTGAACCCCCTGAACCTTGCTTTGGGGTCTGGGTGGTTTTGACAACCTGGAAGGGTTTTGCGGGGTTCGAGGGGTTGGGGTGGCACGTGAGTAGTAGAAGGGTTTAGGAGGGTTCGGTCGGTTTCGGGATTAAGTAGAAGGCTTTAGGTGGCATTTTTGGGCTGTGGGGTTGGGGGTTTTAGGGTTATAGATGGGTAATTACTGTAAATAAGTGTAATGTGGTCCAGATTCGGTTTTTAGGCTTAGCAGAAAGCGCCAAAGCAAGCCAAAAGAATCCGCCGGGCTAAAAAAATGCATTGTAGATTTCGCCCGCAAACCCACCGCGGAATGAATAAGCACCGGAAAAATGCAAAATAGATCCTCACTGAGCAGAAGCCGGTACCCCATAAAACTGCACTGCAAGGATCTGCAACGCATGTACGAAGGCCCTTCAGTGTTGCCTGACTTCGCTGAGGTTGAAACAGCCGCTGCTTCCGCTGACGATTCACTGTCCTGAGCCTGCCTCAGACTCCCCAGCAAACTTGTCGGTCCTATTTGCAGTTGCTGCAACTGCGGCCGAGCTGTGGTCGTTGTAGGATTTGTTCTGCTGGTGTGCGGGACTTTGCTTGGTGATCCACAATTTTGCTCTCTGCGGGCCAGATGACAATTAAACAGTCAGCTTCAAGCGCGTGTTTCTGGACATGAACAAGGCCCCGGAGCAAGGTAGGACATGCACAGTTTTTTTGCGAAGAGAGACTTCGAGTGATGCCACCCCCGAGGGCGGGCCCTGCTTGCGCCGGATTGTTGTCGCTTCTGGATGTCTAGTGTGTCCGGGTGGCGAGTCACTGGTTGGTTAATTACCTGTCTGATCGTTTTGAGGTTGTTGCACTGGTACATCTTTTTGCCTTTGCCCAAGCTACGTGGCACAAACCATGGCAATGGCTCGGACCAACTGTGGAGTTAAAACAAACTAGCCAACACCTCCTACTGTAAAATCCACCGCTCGGCCCGGCCGTCCGCCTCTGCCCAGTCATTTGCCGAAACGAGTTGCATTTGTTTCAGGAAGATTTAGAGGCTTAGAGCAGAATCGTTTGGTGACTCCATGCTGAATGGGAACTGAGTCTTCTGTGGACCTGAAACTCTCTCGACGATTTGTGGAACAAGTTCTGAAGCGGTGTGCTCCCTTTGGGCTGCGAGTCCATAGCGACAGCAAGAAGATGGATCAGTATCAAAAAAAGACCGAAACCGATGGACGGAACACAGGAGCCAAGAAGTTTGTTGTTCCTTCTACCCGTCATGGTGTTTCCTCAGATACGGTCGGTAGCAAGCAGAAAAGAGCCGGTGTAAGACTTGGAGGGGTGCGAGGGGCACCTGCCCAGGCCTTCAAGCCAGAAGGTGCAGGCCGGAACCCTTCTTTGAGCGAGCCTGGAGTTTGCTCCACACACCGCTGAGGCAGCTGGTTGAGCACGCAGCCTCCTCGAAGTGGGGGTAGCCTGCCATCAGCCCCAGCCAGCTTCAAGGCAACCCTGCAACGAGCACTTCTCAACTGTCGAGCAGCGGAGTTTGGCGGTGCTTTGTCTGTTAGCTGTCAGGCCGGAAAGCCCAGAAAAACCAGAGACTTCATCGACGGCGAAATCACTCTCCGCTCCACGGGCACTAGGAAGGGGCCGCATTCCGTGAGGCCATAAGACTTCTGCTTACCTTCCTGTCTGTCGAGGCACGTTTGGGATGGGGAGAGCCTTGACCCACGGTTCGTCACCGAAGAGCAGACTACCCACGCCATCAGCGGGCAGGCCGGGCCTCAATGCTACAAGACGGTTCCATGCCCATGCTACCGATGGCTCTCTCTGCTCCATCTTCGAGGTGGCAACGCTCGTCTGCCGCTATGTGGAAGAGGGAAGGGACAAAGCGGAGGCTTTGCGTGAACTGCTAATACATTATGGTTTCGACGGAGCCTAAGATAGCCGACCCCACCGCAATTGAGCTTGTTTTCCTTTACGAGCTTCGGACTTTCAGCATCGGAACATGTAGGCGAGGCATTGCAATGGTTTGAACCTGTGCCTTGTCAGGCCCTGACAAAGAATGACGACGAGTTCCACGAGGCACCAAGCCCCGAAAAAAGCAGGTCATGTGTGAGTTTGATTTCAATTGACTTGTTGTCAACATCAATCTGTGCTTCTGTGGAAATTCGCGACCGAAAGACCGCTTGGCGGGTCGACGCCAGCATGGGCACGCACGGGCCGCCTTATTCAGCAGCGAGACTCGCTCAAGGTCAACCGGAGGGTTACCTCCTCCGGCGGGGGTCTTGGGAGTAGCACCCTAATTCAGAAGTTTGTATTTGTGCCACACCCTTGCAGCTCATTCGCCCGCGATCTTCATGTGAGGGGTGACCACGACGGATCGGCCCTCCTTCCATCTAGCTCTGTGTAGATGGTCAGGCCCGCGCAGACACTGCCGGCTCCTTCCATGTGATACAAAGAACTCAGTATCGTCCCGCAGTGGACGGTGCTTTGCTGTCGAGCCCCAGCAACCTCTGACGGAGCTTCATCTCTTGAACATCGGGGCAAGTGACCGACACGGTTCTTCTTCGCGAGGTCCCCACCTCACAGGCACATTGTGCGGCCCAGCATCCCGCGTCGTTTGAGCCCGCACGGCGTCCTTTGGTCCAAGTCTGCGTCGGCAGCAGCCGCATGCACCAGGTGCACCAGTAGTAGCATGCTCTGGCCGCTTTGCCAACTGGCCGCCCCTGTGTCAGCCGGTCGATCCGGTCGTGACTCCGCCCACATGCATCCCTAAAGTATGCCGGAGCAGCAGGGAAACCACTCCAACTGGGATCAATTTGTACTTCGTCGTCGGCAACCTTGTTGAGTAAGTCTGTCAGGCACCTGGTAGATTGGAGACAAGTGGCAAGCCTCATTCCAAAACGCAATGCGGCTGCAGGACCACTTCCTGCGTCGAAGATGGTGTTGCTGTCCGCGTAGAAAAAAGAAGCCGGATTTGTCGGACGCTTGGTGCCATGGTGCCGCGCAAAAGCCACCAGGAGCGGCTCAGGAAGCTTTCAAGGGTTGGTTGTTCTTGCTCGACAGGTCCCATGAGGCCGTGTTGGCCTTTCTGAACGACATTTCCGATTCCCTGTATTTTTGCAAGCAGGCGGGATGCCAGTGGTGTGCGTGAAGATGAACCTGCACATCAGACAAAGCCTGGCCGAGGTAGTTGTTCTTTGCGCCATCTACATTGAGCGCTTGATTGAACAGGCTCTTGAAACCCCAAGCCTAAGCAATGGCTTTATGTGGCGCTGTGAGCACTGGGGGCTTCGACTCAGACCGACACCGTTCTGACGGTTGGTAACTGGCGCTCGCTTGTCACAGCTGGATTGCTGATTGCGTCCAAGGCCAGATCATGAGAGTGTCAGAGGCTCCTAACGTCTCTCTGAACGATGCCGGCGAGGTATGGGAGGACATTCATCCCTGGAACGCTGACTTTGAAGAATGCCTTCTGGAAGTTGCAGGCTTTTGGCCTCTGTACTCTTGCCAATCGAAGACAGTGAAGCAGCAAGCATCGCCAGGCATTCGCTACAAATGCGGTGCGCTGTACCGATTAGAGTCGATGTTCCTGGAAAAGCTGCAGTGCGATGCCCGGATGGATGTAATCTTTGCGGATGCTCGGATGACTGCGTCGTTGCGGATGCTTCACGGCATGAGGTGGAAGGTGTTCGTCGATGCCAAAATCTATGCTGCTTACTTCTTCTCCTTGATGGAAGGAATTAGGCCAGGTGGCTGTGACCGTGTGCTAGAAGCCATGTCATATTACGTCACCTTTGGATGGGCAGGCTGAATCGAAGCCAGAAAATCAAGCAACGAGCTCAAAGGCCAAGGCCATGAGCTTCCGTCCAGCGGGAAACTTCGAGATGCGCATCACTGGATCTGTGACTTTAGGGGGGGTTTTGACGGGCTGAAGTATCGAACATGTGTTGCGAAGCCTTCGTCCTGCTGTATTCGATAACTAATCAGTACACAGTATGTTGTGGTATATTAGGTTGTATAATTGTAAGTGACGCTATCATACTGTCAGTGTTCTAGGAAATCACGCCTGAAACAAGAGCCAGCGGTGTTTCATGGTGAGCTTGGACCGATTGGTGCTTGTGGTGAGGTCTATGTCTTGAAGGGGCAAAGCATGCCAAGACTCAACTACTATAGTATTGTTGGCAGAGTCGGTATGACAGAAGCCACACGTTGATGCAGGCACCACTCTGCGGCGGGCTGAGTCAGCCGAAAAGCGGCAGCTCAGAACTTGCCACAAGGGGGCTGTGAACCTTCTGCGTGCAAGGACTTTGGTCCAATCAAGGAGGATGGCCGCTTTCTCCCTCATTTGGTTGGGCTGCATGTGTCAAGCAAAAGCAGAACAGGACGAGCACTTCGGCGAAACGGACTCAGAGTTGGACTTGGAAAGGCCAGTCGATGAGAGACGGAAAGGCAAGTCCTTACCATTCAGCTTCCTCGGAGGGGCCTCATGTCTCCGGAGCAGCGCGGAACCTCGGAGCGCAGGACTGCCGGGGACATTCAGCTGGACCGACGTGTAAGCCATAAGTAGGATCTATAAGTCTATATGGCCATCAGCAGTCTGTTGAAGCAAAGTTGTATGCTCGCTCAGCTCCAGCTCGCTGTCTTCTGCGCCGATAGCCCAGCTACACCTCTATGCTTCTGCACCTTGTGCCGGTACTAGTGTGGTTCTTTCAGGTCACCAGACGTGCGTGGCAGGGATGAAGTGGAGAGTTGCCTCAGTGGTTTCAACCTTACGCATCCGTCCAGTGCAAGGCATGACCAACAGAGGGAACGGCGTTCATGCTTTAGGGCCTTTAGGGTTCAAAGGTGTCTGCGACCCAAGGTGAGTCCCTTCATAGTGCACGTGATTGCTGGCGTCTCGATGCCGGACAGAGTGTCATCTAGCTGTCACCAGCCAAACTCGTACCAAAGAGTATGCTCTGCACTTCTTGATGCTAGATCAGCTGTAAGTCTAAGTTGCATCGCCAGGAAATCCGCACATTGGCTCTCTACGGCCGGATGCACAGCAATTTGTGCGAGGGTTTACTCGCTTTTGATGGAGCTTGTCGTGGTATGTCGTGGTGCCAAATCCTTCACACTGACAGACACGCGCCGCGCGCTCTGGCACCTTCCCGACACATACCTCAGAGCGAGGACGACATGCGAGCATTACAAATTCTGCGAAGGTAATACCAGGTAAGGTAGATCGATTGCACGAGCGACGTGCAGGAACTCCTTCGGGTGCACAAGCTGGTCTCACGGACCACAAGCATGCTGCGGATTCAGACTGGCGGCTGGCGGCTGCTGGTACAAGTAGTCTCTTTTGATGGCAGTAAGTGCTTTGCAAAGGTTTGGTCTCCCCAAGGGCCGCCACCCGGAGGCCCTGGATGCATGCGGCATGCGGATGCCTGCATTTGTGAAAGTCTGTCACTGTAGTTACTCTGAGCCGTGACACCGAAGGCACTGACACTTTCCGGAGCGACCGGAAGTCAGTTGAAGACGGAGCTCCTGCAGTACTTGAAGAAGAGGGGTGAGGAGCTCGCAGCCATGTTGGAGTGAGCAGATATCGATCCTGCACCCGATTAGAGCATGGGCAAAATCTGGAAGGAGAAAACCACTGCCGAGGCCGAAAGTTTCGTATTAAGCCACTGACACGTAGGAAATCTAAGCCTACATGCAACTCCCAACTTATGAAGAATGCTTTCGAACAGGCCTCTGCAGCTCGTGGATTGAGCATTCTGGAGGAGGACATTGCGTGAATACAGATCCATCATGTCATGTGAGCCTTTGCAAATGAAACTATAGCTGCGGAGGAGGGTGCGTGGTCCGACAATTCTCCCAGCAAGTGATGCGCTTGTCGCGGTTCGTGGCATAGAGCACAGCATAGGCTGGGTGGATTCACAGTGAAGGCAGGGCCAAAACACCCATCCTAGACCCTGCGCCTTTAAGTTACTGTCTGCAATATGCTCGTGGACTTCCACATTGGAGTGGTTCTTACTACTGCAGCAAGTCTAAAGTAAGGAGGAAGAACGAAGAAGCGAGACAAAGAAGACGAAGAAGAAGAGAGACATGGGGAGAAGCACAGAGTTTAAGGGACTTACACTTGGCAAGCCCGAGCTAAGGGTATCGACAATTCCGGTCAGCTGACAGTCCGACGCCGACGAGACCTGAAGCACGCCCGCGTACAGCGAGAGTGCAGGGTTTAGGGACATATGTGCTGCAATCAAGAGGCACGATGAGTTGTGACATATTGTGACGGGTCCATGCAAGTCCCGTGCACCCTCGAGAAGAAGCCGAAGGAAGGAAACACACGAAGGAAGCAAACGAGAGAGGGAACAAGGATGGGTAGAGAGAGAGGGACAGGCAACCTTGAAACTGTCAGTATCGAAAGCAGCATTTTGCATAGACGGCCCCTCCCCGGCCGTGGTCCGGTGAATACACCCAAGGCACGGGCAGCCGCCCTCTTGTACAGTCAACCAATGCACACTGTCACGTCGGCATAGCTGTGTAGCTGGCTGCTCACGGGAACTCTACTTGCCTTGCTAAGATGCCGCAATGGGCCGTTGGAAGCGCCGTGCTGCAGCCAGTTCGTGACTCTTGCAACTAAGTGTTGCAAGATTCCGAAAACCAGTGAGCCTGAGCGGAAGCCTTCGAAAAGCGCCTGCCGTTGCTTGCTGCGTCATTCTCAGTGCAGTCTTCGGCTTCACATTGACATAGTCCTTTGTGCAGCAGCTTATTCCACCAGGTTTCAACCAGTTGTGTCTCAGAGCAAGCATTGACCAGGCATGCACATGAAGCCACGTAGAAGCATTCGACATCCGGCATTTGAGTGTCTCGACTAGCACTGGCCACGACATGACCTTGACGACACATGGATATGCGGTCCCACCGCAGGCGAGTTCGGGGATTTGCTGCGGGCTGCCAGAACAGGGTCCTGTGACGGATGCTGGTTCTCCACAACATCTGCATGTTCTGCCTTGCTTTACCTGCAACCCCACAAAGATGTTTTTGCTCAGGGCCTCAAAATGCTCCATCATCCATCAGATGATGGCAAGCCAATGCCTTTTCCATCTCGAGCCGACGGAATGTGCCGCCCCGAGAATGTCCTGCAAGGTGTCGTTTTGAAGTGGCAATCTACATGGATGGTTGGGTAGGGTGTGATTGCCCTTATAAGCATGTAAACATGTGTGCGCAGCCATTACGGCGGGAGCACACCAGATACTGTTTGAGCGATGATGGCTTCTGAGGTCCATGAACGTTGTGAGGCCCAAGGACGTTCCCCGTGGCAAAATTTCGTGTGAGAAAGACTACCAGCAGGCTGCCCATCAGAGGTCAATTCAGCTCCTTCGGCCGTTTCTTATCAGGCGCTGCTGGCGAGTGATATACGCGGAGCTGTGCCATCGCCGACAACCTGGAACTGTGCAGACGCGGTGCGTTGTCGCGCAGAAGGATGTCATCCTACTGTTAATGATTTCCAACAGACAGAGGGGGGCCGACAATGTTTAAAAATAAGGCAGAATAAAGGTAACCGGAAAGGCAGATGGAAAAGGTAAAGGCAGCAGAAAGGCGGATCGCTTCGATTCGAGGAAGGCACAAAAAAGGCAAAATCAAAGGCAAAACAAAGGCAGCACCAAAGGTAACATAAAAGTAAAAACAAAGGCAGGTTGCCTGCCATGAAATTGTGGCTGGTGCTATTCAACTGCTATTCGGTTATTCAGCGTTTGTTGCCTTTTTTCTACCTTTTTTCTGCCTTCAGACTTACCCTTTTTTTGCCTATTAGAAGACCTTTGTACGTACTTCCAATTATTCTGGTGTACCTTTTCTTTGCCTTTGGTTTTACCTTTATTTTGCCTTTTACCTTTCTGACTACCTTTTTGCCGCCTTTGCATTTTGCCTTGTGTATTACCTTTACCTTTTCCATTTACCTTTATTTTGCCTTTATTCTGCCTTATTTTTAAATCCAGGTTTCCCCCCCTCTCTGTCTGGAAATCCTTGTTAATCCTACTGAGGTTTATGACACAGAACCTGCATCTCGAAGGGCCGCCTCACAAGGCTGCAGAGTGGATGTTGACTCAAGGCAGTCACGAGAGTGTCTCCAAGTCCACGATGCCTGAAGGACTTCATCAAAGGATCTGTGGCCAGGAGCAGCTATCCTTCAATCGAAAAGCAACAGGATTTATCCTTGACCACCCACGACGTTGATGGGGCGCAGCCGAAGGCCGGCAGCTTCCCACGTTTCTGTGTCCCAATCTGCCAAGTACTGTGGTACTAGGCAGCTCTCAGGTTGGAACCCTGACTCTTCCATCGGCATGTCCAATGTCGCCATAGCAATATCCATCCTGATCGTCAATGTTTAGCACTGTCGTCATAATTTTCTCAATCTTCATCATGTCATCCAAACTCAAACCGCCCACGACGCCCACGGCCTGCCACTGCCCGCCGTCACACCATGCAAAGGCAACGGCCACCAGCAACACTACCACCGACATTGGCAGCAGCACCACTGCAACCACCAGCACCGGCACCACCTTCACCGCCACCGCTGTCATCGGGTGACGAGACGATGGCGACTGCTACGACCGCTACAAAAGTTACCGCCACGGCTACTAACAATAACAGCAGCAACGACCGTGACCAAGCCCTGTCTGGTGCTGCACGATCATTTGCGTGAATCTGTTTGAAGGCCAAAGTCTTCAAAACAACCCGGCAAACCAATCCGTTGACTCCGAGGCACACATGTTTGCTTCTGTCGGCTCCGGCACAGCACATCTTGGCACAGGAATCTCGACTTAATATGATGACTGCTGGAAGGTATACACTGCAGTCGGCCCCCATGGATGCACCACCACCAAACTCTACGCGCACTCACGAGCTGCTTCAGCGAGACACCATGAGCTTCAAGGTGGGCTGCAACACATTTTCTTGATTATTGCTCTTGTGTTGTGCCATGCTGTGCCTCCACAGTTCCAGGGCACATCATCGTCGAGAATACCGATGAGGGACTTTCTGCTCTAGATGCTTCCAGCCTTCTACTGCCATTTCCGCAACTGTGGTTACGCCTGAATGAGCCCATCCCAGGACTACACGTATAATCCTGCAGAAGGTCATGACGTTGAGTGACTCGTCTGCCACCAGATTGTCCCGCCATGGCCGCATGTTCACGCGTGCAGTCGGCTGAAGCAGAAGAAGCCGAGGATGTCCCAGCCCAACATCAGAAACAGAGTCAATGTGACAACGCCACGGGAAACGTTGAGGAGTGAGTGCCACTGTGCTACTGACCGAGGTCTCGTCAGTGCTGTAGGAATCATGATGAATGTAGCCTTATGTGGTGTGTTGCGTGCAGGACATTGGAACATTCAGGAGAAAGGATACTGTCTAGCAAGTACGTTAGTACTGGCAACAGCTCCTTGGCCCCAGACTACAAAGTCCAAGCCCCAGACTTCTCAACAGAATCGCTGAATGTCAGTGAGTGCCATACTTGATCAATCGTGTACGAGCTCTCCCTCGCAGGTTGCTCCAACAGCCGTCTGAGTAGTCTGAACACCAAAGTATCACGGTCGGCCCATGCCACGAATGGGATGCTAAGCCGGAGCCTAACCTTGCAAACCGCCACGGCCAGACGTAGCACTCTACTGTCGGGATGCAATGATGATGCCGCCATGGCCTGGCCGTGCCTGGCCTCTCTCTGCCTTGGCCTCTCACTGCCACTTTGGTGTCTGCTTTCATAGTCTGGTCCCTGTCCAGGCCTGTGATGGATGGCGTCCAACATCAAAGTGCCGTCCCTGCATCTCTGCGGTCCAGACCAGACCATAAGGCCAGTCAAAGCTGGCAAGCTTTTCCTATTTTTTAAGGTCTTCATCCGCGTACGTCCTGGACGACCAGCTCCAGGCTTCAAGGCAAGGCCTTGACCGGAGAGGAGTTGAGAGAAGGATTGGCTCCAAGATCTGCTTCCCATGGGGCCCCTGCCCCTGGCATGTGAGGTTGATGAGGAGAGGAAGACTTTGGTGTTCGAGCATGAGAAGACTTCGCCGGAGACTCTGAATGCACTCACACTGCAGACGAACCATTTAGCCTTCAGCAACGAGGCCAGAATATGATGTGAACAACCAAAAAGCAGCTCATTCTTTCCAGTTCGACGGAGCACGGCGCTCTGAATGCTGCTATGTCCCTGTATCTTTCATCTCCACTGTCAGCTACTGGTTGCATGCCAGGTTCTTGGTATGCAGATCAAGCAGCAGGACGTTTTGGATGTCATTGCCAAGCCGGTCATAGAGGCCCGCGTTGTTCGCGAGTGATGCTGCTTTCCGCCTGTCTGCCGGTTTGATCTGATCTGACTTACTGGCTTGGATTCTTCAGGATGTGCTTCAAGGCGTCAATGGAACCATCTTCGCCTACGGTCAAACAGGTCTGTGATTTGCACTTGAGCGGATGGGTGCCTTCGAGAGAACTCACGACTTTTTCGAGGCAGTGGCAAGACCTTCACCATCACGGGCGGTGCTTCGAACTACGAAGACCGTGGCCTGATTCCTCGCACAATCCGGCTCATGTTCGAGGCGCTCGGGGGTTTCGGGGATGGCGGTCAACGCCCAGCAACTAACGCTTGTGCCAGGCATTCCGCAAAGGGCCAGCCCAGTATCGCATGTACATATCCTACCTGGAAATCTATCAGGAGTCGGAGAGCTCCGGCAATGGTCTGCAACAGTTTCGGCAGACTCCTACAAATCAGACGAGGCAATCTCTGTGACAGGACAGCGGCTATGACCTGCTGCGTGATGACAGTGTGCCTGACTCGGACGAAGCTGGTCATGAACAAGTTGTTTTTTTTGTTTGCCTTTTTTCAGCCAGGTCCGGCGTCTTGAAGATCTGCCAAAGGTGGCGCTGCGCGAGGCGTGCTCTGCTCAGCTTGAACAAGGGTGAGGCGCAACTTCCTCTGATGCAGGATGAAGATGGCAACATGCACCTTCGCAACCTGTCGGTGAACCTTGCGGCATCAGAGGAGGCCTGGATCATGCCATGTTTCCAGTTGCGGCTATGATCAGTCCTGATACAAGTGTCACTGTGTGTGCGTGCATGAGGGTATTTGCCGGGATTCTATTGAAGTGTTTGTCATCAGCGATTACGGATCTCCACGCGTTGTTCTTGCGGCTCTCGCAGGATGCGTTGAATCTGCTGTTCCTGGGCGACACAAACCGTGTTGTTGCTGCTTCGGCCCCAGGTTTTACATGCCCCAACCCGCTCCTTCTGACTCTTCCCTTCAGGAGACTCCAATGAACGATGCGAGCACGCGATCGCACTGTTTATTCATTATTTGGGTCGACTCCACACAAGCAGGAAGTGACGCTTCCAGCTGAGATTGCTCGTGCTCTGCGCGTGGCAGGATTGCACATGAACTTGCCTTCCTCCCCGTCCAAGGTGGTCCGACGGTCCAAGCTGCATCTAGTCGACCTAGCAGGCAGCGAGCGAGCCGGTCCCTCCACGAATACATCTGGAAAAGCAGAAGCAGCACTGGCACGCAGCTGAGGTCTCGCAAACCGGGGTGGACGGGAAGCTTTTGCAAGAAGCGAAGGCAGCAGTTTCGAGTGGGTCTATGCACAGATACCGTCATCTAGCACTGCATCTGCCGTTTGTGCAGACGCTCAGGCCATTAACCTGTCCTTGCACTACTTGGAGAGGGTCATTGTGGCCTTGCATTCTCGATCCAAGGGCGTGCAGGCCGCAGCGTGAGAGAACAATGCTTGAAAGCGTTTTACACGGTCTTTGTGTTACTCTGGCAAGGCACATGTACCGTACCGTGACTCCATGATGACCAGTGTTCTTCGCGACTCGCTGGGTGGCAATTGCAGCAATCCCAGAAACTCTCGCACCCATACATTCACCAATCGCACATGGGAAGCGGACGTTTTTGGGGAAACCAGGTCGAACAACCATGGTCGGCTGTATTGCTGCAGAGGTGCACCCCCCTTCAAATTGAAGTGCGGGCAGAACCCAAATGATGTGGCCTGCAGGCTTCTAACATCCCGGAGTCTATCTCCACATGCCGCTGCATGCCTGCAATACAAGCTGGTCTGCAGAATCTTGGCCCAAAGCCTTGTTGCAAGGCTTTGCTCAACGAGTTGCTCAGATCACCAACAATGCCCGGGTAAACGAGGAAGATGGATTGCTTTGCGTGCTGCCCTGAACTGCCGGATTCAGTCTACTCCTGGCACAGATGGCGGCAGGAACTCGACCCGAACCTTCTCATATCCAGACTGAAAAAGGAGGTCGCAGAGCTCAAGGAAGAGGCCTAACCGCCTTGACTCTTTTTTCAAGCGCATAGCACATTGCAGGTTCTTTCTTCGCTTTTAAGTGAGCATCAAAGAAACCTCGCAGAGTTCGTAAGATTCAGAACCGAAGACATGATCAGTGACAGAGTCCTAGAGATGTGGGAGAGGAAGGGTTGGGCCGTGCTCACCGTGGCACCAACTAGGGTCTCCGGCGAATTCCAGTAGAGCTCACACAGGCTTCCTGGCTCCACCGTTTCATGCGCATCTGGCAAGGTGAAGGTTGCTCGTGCCAGCAAGGACGGCCAGGAATCCGAGGCAGCGGGGAAGGGAGTGGCGGGTGGTGTGTCGGGTCGCCCCAGAGCCGAAAGCATTGAGGCCCTGACTGCGGATGCGCTTGACCAGTGCAGAGCTCTTGTTCAGCAGTACGTCTCTAAGGGTCATGGCCCAAGCATGGAGGCTTGTGACAGTGCTATAGTTTGTCGGCTAGTGCCACGAGGTGTGAAGTCTGAGGAGCCGTTCATGTGTGGCTCCATTGAGAGGTTGGGGCCATCACGGTAGATCGAGCAGAATCACGCATCCCGTGCCTTTGTTCAGTCAAGCAAACATGTGACAGGCTCCGCGCTTCGTTTCGCATTCTGCGAGACATGTGTCTGGAGGGGGAAGGTGAAGCTTCTGGTGCATCTGAGTTGTGGTCGGCCGCATCTCCCTGTGCCTGCCGTACTTTCAGGCCAGCAAGCGCACGGGTCCGACTCCGACACAGGAGAGCCACATGTCTCTTCCAGCCACGGCTCCAGCACACGCACAGGTATGATAGTAACCTTCGAAGGACATGTTGCTGCACTGGAGTCTGAGATCACGAAGCTGAAGTTAGAGGCTTCTTGTCTGCTGAAGGGTTTTGAGGTCTCTGTTCTGCCAGCCCGGACTCGAAATGTTGCAGCCTCCGTCCTTCCGAGGTTGCTCAACGCGACCAGGACGCTGCAACATTGGTCACAGATGCTGGTAGTCCATGTATCGAAATGGATTCTAGATTCTGTCTGAAGGGTCGCCCTTGCGCCAGGAAATCGCGGTGATGGTGAAAATGCTCACGAAGCAGCTTGAGCCCTAGTGTGAGTCAGTATGTTGTGCCGACAAGCTTGTCTTATGCACATCCTCAGAAATATGTTGCTTTCACGACCTTTTGGAAACTGCGGGATTTGGCGGGAAGCACCACTTGACATAACTTTGACATAGCGATTCATAATGAAGTATGAGGTTGCGGGAGGGCTAAGGGCTCAAAGCAGAATTGAACATTGTGGCTGCTGCGATAGGAGCTCTGGCAGGCAGTTCGCACGAAGCTTCGTGAGGGTTCCCTCAACCCTTCCACTGCCCGGACGTTCACCGTTTGTTTTCCTGATGTGCATCCTACTCGGGTATCATCGCCTGCACTGGACCAGTTACGTTCCCGTGCTTGACTGTGACTTCCCTAAAGGTGTAGGCAACCCATGCTGGTACTGGAGTACACTGGAGTCTGAAGAGGCGTGGTGAGACCTCCCGGCCATTCATTGCAGCCTCACCGCCTGGACCAACGCCAGCTGGAACGCTTTCTCCGCAGAAGGCGGTAGCCTCGAAGGGCAGGAGATTCTGGATTCTGTCTGACTTGGAGCCTAATGCGGCTACTACAGATCCGAGAGTTTTCAGAGCAAAATCCTGGAGCCTCATCGTGAATCCCTGCTTCTTGCTTGAACTTGAACTGAGGAGTCTGCCAGCACCCGGCCTGACGTGGCCAGACTTGCAGTTGTCCTGTGATGTTCAGTCCATGGCTGACCGCTCCGCGGTGCAGGAAGGTGCGCAGCCTGCCTCTGAAAGTAGAAGCGCTCCTCCAGCCGTGGAGCCGGCAAAGCAGGCTCAACAGGCCATGATGCTACATCGTAAGCCGCAGCAAGCATTCTCTCGTCAGCCAACTCTTTTCAATCAAAATCTTGGACCTCTGCAGCGATCCGGGATGCGTGTGAGCATACATGGAAGGAGAGAACCGACAAGCGGAGACTTCCGCAAGCGACGGCGCCACCACCAAACGAAGCAGCTGAGCTTCTTCTAGACAAGCAGAAGGCATTGGAGGCAGTGCTGTTAGTCTTGTTTCTTCTCCAGAGAATCTGTCAAAAAAACAGCACCAGCAAACAGGCTGCACAGCTGCACTTCAAGTTCCATTCTTGGCCAGGTTTTCTGGCAAAAAGTGTACAGACCGCCAGAGGCATTCCAAGAGAACAAGGCCATGCGAACATTACCATTGCCGCCTGCAAACTCTTTACTCTCCTGGCGTTGCAAGGCGCTGCTGAAAGCAAGGATTGAGCAAGCACAAGCTTTGGGCAAGGAGGCCAGTCCATGACCCCTGACCGGCAGGAAGGGGTCTCGAATGGGTCTCGAACACGACAAGTCTGATACCTATGCCTGATGCATGATCTACCCTGACGCTCTGCTGTGCTCGATGCGGCTCGTTTGTGCTTCGGGTTATCTCTGCATTCCGCATGCAGGCAGTCCAGCTGAAGGCAGAAATCGATTCTGCACGAAGCCAAGAGCAGCAGTTGCAAGTTATCACGTGAACTGCAATGCTATCCATCGAAAGAACAAGTCAGGGGCTTTGGCACATTGCCTAGATCCGTGTTTCCAGTGGCAGAGACGTCGTTTGATTACATTTGGCAGGGAGCCGCATGTGGTCAACTGTTGCTACTCCGGTCTGCCGGGAGTTGCTTGTTGCCACTGCCAGACTTAAATACTTAAATCCGAATAGACTGCAATACATAAAGGAAATAATTCGTCACAGACGTATCACATGAGTCCTCACAGCTGCACTGGATGACATGTGTTTGCAGCTGTGGAAACGATGCAGCGCGTGATATCAAACCTCAACTGGATCAGAACATGGTGAACAACAGAACAAAAGCACGAAACATCTATGCAATCTGTTCCCTGGCATTGTCCAGTCAACGGTGACGTGTGACGTCTTTCCCGTGTAAGCAACAACAGAAAAAGGTTTCACCACAAAGTCAAAACAAGTACAGGTTATCTGCAGGAATTAACAAGTCGGCCGACATGTGCTTGCATTCCGATTATCCAGTGGACGCTGACGCTAGTGGCTGAACCCAAAGCCCCGATCATGAGTTGTTTTGAGAGACGGCCCCGGTGAATATACCAGCTTTCGTGCCCCCATGGAAAGGTCAAGACCAGGCTGTTGAGACTGCGGACAGAGCGGGTTTGACCCTGAGTCACGAAGCTTGTGCCTGTACCAGATGCGGAGTCTAACAGAGGCCAACATGCCAAGTCTAGAACAAAGTCAGAGGAAGTCTTGGGCAAGTATCTGCAGCTGCAGCTCTTGCAAGATCGAGGCCATGACAGCTGCTGGCTACGACGATTCAGCGCCTGTGGAAGACGGTCCAGAAGAACTGGCAGAGGCTAGGCTAGGCTTGTCACAGCGTTGTGACACATGCTATGTACCCAGCGCCGACATTGCACCTTTCCAAGGTGTCGACTTTCCTAAGTACTGCAGCTGCCATGTAGCATATGCACATGCTTGCACAATTCACTACACCGACTGCGAGTGGGCACAACCTGAATCATCGGTTCGATTCGCTGGCACCTTGCTGCGAGGTGGCAGCGATTGAGCGGCTGATGTGCCAGTATGGCGAGAAGAAGGGCGAGCTGTGCCAAGCTTGGCTACATCAAGTTGTTCGTTTAGTGAGATCCTTTGCAGTTGCATGTGAGTCCAAAAGTGCAGCGTCAGGCGTCGCGTAAAAAGCGACGTGGAAGGCATCCAGCGGCTTCTTGAGCAGAATCAGGCCTGTCAGGAAAATACGGGAAAGGCTGCTGCCGGCGGCAGTGTGCAGGTCAAAGTTCGACGCGAGTTCGAAACTTGGTTCACAGGGCTCAGAAGCCGCGAGCTCAAGACTCAAGAGTGTGGCCGACCTGATTTGGACTTTCACAGCTAGTAGTCAAGAAGCTCCAGGTCGAGCGAACCTCTCCAGAATGGACGAGGACGCCAAAAAAGAGCTCTTTGATAAGGCTGCGTGTGTCGTCCCCATTGACTTGCATTGACATGAGATGACTACATGAGAGATACCTGAGATACGGTACAGGTGTCTGGCAACAGTCTGAAACTCGGGACATTGCTGGCCGCTGGCCTTCTGCTAATTGCATTGGTCGATGAGTCGGCAAGGTGGTGCTACGACGCCCGTGTCGAAGGAAGCTACAGGTAAGGTTTCACCGGCTTCAGCCACGTCGGCATCAAAGGCCCGACCTCGATTGAAACGTGGCCACATTTTTCCACGACCTGTTCGCCAATGTTCTCACCCTGACCAGTTGTCGTATGTTGTGCCACCGAATGAGTACATCTGGGAAACTAAATAAGTTTGCAAAAGACCTGCAATGCAACCAAGCGGGATTTGCTGAGGGCTGCTTTCCTGGAAAGGGGCAATGCTCGTTGACAGGTTATGCTGACCATGGCGCCCTCAGGGACAGATGCTGGGTTCTGCAACTTACCGAAGCATTGGTTTTGCACAGCCTGTCAGCACGGCACTGCATTTCCCTCACGTGTTGTGGCAGGATGCCCTCCAGCGCACCTCGCACGGAAGAGGAGCTTGCAGCCCTCTATCGGGCGGTTGGAGAGCTTTCCCGAAGATGAATTCGTATGGCATTCACAAAAAAGCTGCCGCACGTGGCCTGTGCACGGATGCGATGCAATACTGCAAGAATTGCCATGTGGCAGGAATGCAAGTCCAGCAATCATCGACAATTGTACTTGTGTCTAGCAATGTCTTGCAGAGGTTCATACCAGAACTACGCACCCCTTCTATCGTGAGACGGAAGGGAACCCCCTTGCTCCAAGCCAGGCTGGAGATCTGCAAGTTCGGTTGCTTCGAATTGAGATTGGTTCTTTTCTGTTGCAGGTGGGACCTGTGTCTGGATCCACCCCGAGAGTCCAGAGCCCCAGCGTTTGTGTGCTTGGGGTCCCGTGCTTCGGCAAGCCTAAGATCCGATGTCAGGTCTTGCACCGCGATAACGGAGAGCCCCAGGCATGTCCTCTCGTGTGCTATCATGTGGTATCCCTCGAGATGGAGTCCTAGATATGCAAAGCCATCGAATATGGAAGTTCTGCCAGGGCTGTTTCTTGTGTGGTGCTCTTGCACACATTACGATCGTGCTGAAAACATAGCGACTTGGGCGCAGGCATCCTTGATCCGTGCTGACATTCCGGGAGCGGTGCCACAGAGGCCAGGAAAAGGAGTGTCGCCATTTTGCCATGCTTCTCTCAACGTTCTCTTTGTAGCCATTCGCAGCCCTACCGTTTCTACTCACCCTGGTCCTGACAGCTCTGGAACCCATCCTGGTTGCGTCTCGTTCCCCAAGAAGCATCTGCGCAGCTTTCTAGACCAACCCCTGCCTGTTTTGGTCGGGTATCCTTTAACAGTCGGCAACTTTCCAGGTTCCGTGCCGTAAACTGCAAAGTCTGATTGGGCGAGTGCATGGGGCCGTGCAGGTACAAGGGGCATGTGCCGATCAACATCTACGACACTCACACAGCCCAAGCCTTGGATGAGATAATTGTCGAACTCCTTGAAGATCAAGTCGAGTCATCCAATCCACCAGTGGAAATTTGCGGTACCGGAAACATTTGAAGCCAGGTTGAAGCTCAAGACATGGGTTCTATGACATGATCCTGCGAGTCCGCACAGTTCGTTTGATACCGAGCGATGCCTCAGGTCACGCCCTTCTCACGATTCACCGGCCTTTCGTGTAGTGACATCGAGGGTGCGCAAACTGGCCCATAACCCAGAGAGAGGACAGCATTTCGGTGTGCCGGGTCCGGGCGGGCGATGGGTGGCCGCTCGAGGAGTTGGCATGACGGCCGAGAGCTGAGGCACTCGCAAGAGTGGGACCACATGATGGCGACATCTGGCGACAAGGAGAAGCTGAGCCCAGACGATCGAAATGTTCGAAATGCCAATAATTCAATAGCACAGGGCTGATGGCAGACTCGTCTCCTCTGACGCACCCTCTTTCGTAGGAGCCATTTGCTTTCTGGGAGCGTGGTGACCTGCGAGAGCTACCGGACGAGGCTGCTGATCAGCTTGAGTGCCCGGTTGCAGACTGTGCAAAGATGTGCAAAGCGTGAAGCCAAAGCCAAAGTCTCAAAGTTCTTGCCTCCTGCCTGGCTGCAGTGGTCAAGCGAGGGGCCGGCGTGCAGGAGAGTGCAGTTCATCAGGTCTGATGAAGTATGATGCCATCTACATTACATGTGCAGACAAGCCGAGACATGGGCAAAGGCTGAGGCCGGTAGAACCAATCAGTGGAACAACAGATGATCAACGAGTTTCCCATGACACATTTGACTAAAACCACATCCTCGAACGGAATTGGACCTGGTGCCATGCATGGCATTTGCGCAGACCACAGGCAACTTGCTTGCCTTGTCTGTTCATGGCCTCGTGGGTGATGCGAGACGGCCGTCGATGTTGCTTTGCTAATTTTTGCCTGCAGGTCGATGCAACTGCGCGACGGAATGGCTTGGAGCAGAAGTGACGGCTTCTCAGACACCCCTGAGGCGCATCGCATGGTCTCATGGGATCCATGGCAACAGCAACTCTGGCTGAGTCCACCTCAGGGCTCCACCTGCAGCTTCGAGCGATTGGAAATTCACAGCAGCTTTTCAGGACCTTGCGGCTGTTGGTGAATTAAGCAGGGTAGCAGTTCGAGAACTGGTCGTCAGCAGCCTGAGAACCCGTGACAAGCTGTACCGGTACCTGCAGCCGGGGCAGAGGTAAGGTGCGGCAATTTGCTTTACTCAGTGACTCAGTAAGTAAGGCATGCATGGCACGAGTCATGGGACTTCATTCTGTATTTGTGGGTTGACGAAACCAAGGCCTCAGCCCATCCAACCATGGGCGGTCTTTGACTAAGGAGTTTTACTGCACAAATTCACGATGTGAGGATCCGGACGGCCAGTTCGGCGAGAGTTTTTCGAAGTCCACCACAAGACTCGGGGCTCTCGTGCGACAGGACTTCTGTCAATTTTGCCTGCGTCCGCAGACTGACACGGATCTATCTGCGCAGATTTTGGTGCAAGGATGCTACCCAGAAAGTCTCGAGCGGCTTCCCCGGCATTTCTGCCTCGGCATTGCCGTCTTTGGCACTGGCCTGTATGCTTTGCAGCAAGGATGAGAAATCATGGCATGGGCACTTTCAGGAGCGCCTCTGCTTCGGCTAATTCCATGACCTCAGGCATACTGGCTGGGTACTTGCCAGTGCTGCATTGCGGGCCCTGTAAAGCCTGATTGCTGGGAGCAGCTGCTCTGGCAGGTAGCGGCCTCGACATGTCGATCCCCCGTTTGCGGGACATCCCTTGGCTGGAGCCACATTACGGTGATGGGAAAACCACGCATGCGTGGATATCTGAACTGTTGTCATATTGAGAGAAGCAGGATCGTGACGGTGATGACACGCAGGACGAGATGGTGGGCCGTTGTCTGCTTCTCTTTGCTCGTGCGTGATGCATCTGTTCGGATTGCGGAGCGGTAGGCCTGAGTGGCAGGGTAGATATGACTGCTTTGGCCCACTCGGTGCTAAGTACCGCGTTGCCTTTTTTCTCATCGGCGAACTTTAAAACAGCATCGTGTCATACATTATCGATTTGAGGATTCCCCTTCCAGCATGAGCCACTCAAGCCCTTCGACAAGCCCACTTGCCTGGGCACCAAGCTTCCGAAGCCAGCGTCATGAAACAGCATGGACACCATCCTCGATGGGCTGAGGCAAGAGCTCAACTCTTGCCGAAAGGACTCACAAATCTTTCCGATGCCAGATCCTCAAACTTCAAGCAGCCAGGCAATATGTGTATTGAGTGACGCTTGGGCATCATAATCTGCACGAAGCCCGACGGGCAATGGGCTCTGCAGGGCCGGTACTCCCATTGTTTCCCGGGCCTAGGGCCTAGTCACAGTTCAGGATGTGTAGTGTCTTTGGGTCAGGGTATAGATTTGCTTGGGTTTGGGGCTTTTAAGCTGCAAGCGGCTTTCAGGCTGCAGGGTTTGGGCAGTTCCGTGTGCGAAGTTTCCCAAGCGCGAATCTGCCGTCCAGCGCGCGAATCTGCACTGTCCCTGCACGCTTCCAGCGTTTGTGTGACTGGTCGATTTGATTTCATTTCTGTGTTTGTTTGTTTCGAAGATGACATGGAAAGCATATCCGCAACATGACTGCCTTTTTGTGGGATGGTTTAGTGTCGTTCTTATTTGTATCAACCTTACAGAGCTCACGTTTTCCGTCTTGGCATTTTTTTGTTTGCGAAATGGCTGCACAACCAGCTAAGTCGATACACCACTTGATGCCTTGCCAGTGTTCCGTGCCTGTTTGGCAGTCGAGCCACAGCATCTCCGGTTTTTTGCAATACCACACGCAGAACACTTATGACCAAGCTCACGGCCGGCATTTTAAATCAAACAGGGGCATGCCTGCGTGGCTGCAGCTGCAGGTGTCTTGCGATGCTGTCACGCAGCCAGCTATTCACAAGGCAGCCGAGGCACCAGACCACGTAGTTTCCCAAAAATCGGGCGAGCGTTTTGCAGGCCTTTGTGGACCAACATCACCTTGGCTGGGCGATCGTGGACCTGAATGGAGGTCTGCTGACGCGCTACGTGCATGGTTGCTAATTGCGGGAGGGAGGCCCGGAGGCTTGAACTCTAAACCCCAAACCCTAAACCTTTAACTCTAAACCTTAATCCTTAAATCCTGAACCCTAAATTCAAATTCCTAAGCCCAAAACCTTAAATTCTAAACCCCATATTCTACACCCCGGATCTTACGGCTCCTCAGAATACGATCGTGGGTGCCTGGAACAAAACCTCGAAATCCAAAACCCGAAGCCCTACTCCTTTAACCACTAAACCCTACATTCCAAACCCTAAGCCCTAAGACCGAATTATACCCATAGAGCCTCGAAATATTAACCCAAAACCCTGTACCCTTGGAACCTTGAGGTCCTAAGCCCAGCCCTGTAGAGCTAAGCCTTACACCCTAAACGCTTGGCCCTACCCCCAAAACCCTGAGCCCCAAACCCCAAACCCCAAAACCTATACCCTCAAGCAATGACCCTGAAGATACGGAACCATCGATTCTAAACTCTGGTTTAAAGCATCATAGACAGACATTGTCACTAGTCGGGGACCACCCGTTGAGATTTCAATTTTACCGGCCTTATCGAAGGTGTTACATGGTGTTACAGATTAATTACTGCTGGCCATTCATTTTCGTTCATCAACTTTCATTGAAGGCATGCGTGCTTAGCAAGGTCTGATGTCTTTAGGAATATGCATTATGCAGGGTTAAGCTTACAGATGTTCAGGTTATGTCAGCATAGTGCCGTTCTTAGATCAGCAAGAAGTCTTTCGAGAATGTCTGTCCGGCTTCGCGTCACGCTCTTGAACGGCCGACAGATCTCTTTGGACGTCGATCCTGGATCTTCCCTGGACGAGCTGACGCAGGAAGCCCAGGTCAAGCTCGGTGTGGGCCGGAGCAGGCTGTTTAGGGGGAGCGACAGTTTGGAGGGATCTTCAACCGTGGAGGCTGCAGGCCTACGAGCAGATGATGACCTACAACTAGTCGCGCAGACAGTTCAAGTGTACAGTAGCAAGCGTTCCTTAGCATTTGTGGCAGTTCTTGGCGATGGATCTGTTGTCACTTGGGGCCACCCTACCCACGGCGGTGATAGCAGCCTGGTCCAATCCCAGCTGCAAAAGGTGAAACAGATCAAAGCTTCCGAGGAAGCATTTGCTGCAGTTATGGAGGATGGATCTGTTGTCACCTGGGGCAGCCCTTCCTCTGGTGGTGATAGCAGCCTCGCCCAACCGCGGCTGAAGAATGTGCAGCAGATCAAAGCTTCTGACGGCGCATTTGCTGCAGTTTTGGGGGATGGATCTGTTGTCACTTGGGGCGACCGTGAGAAAGGCGGTGATAGCAGCCTGGTCCAAGCGCGGCTGAAGAATGTGCAGCAGATCAAAGCTTCTGACGGCGCATTTGCTGCAGTTTTGGGGGATGGATCTGTTGTCACTTGGGGCCACCGGCGTTTTGGCAGTGATAGCAGCCTGGTCCAACCGCAGTTGAAAAAGGTGAAACAGATCAAAGCTTCTGACGGCGCATTTGCTGCAGTTTTGGAGGATGGATCTGTTGTCACTTGGGGCAGCCCTTCCTCTGGTGGTGATAGCAGCCTCGTCCAACCGATGCTGAAGAATGTGCAACAGATCAAAGCTTCTGACGGCGCATTTGCTGCAGTTTTGGAGGATGGATCTGTTGTCACCTGGGGCAGCTCTACCTCTGGCGGCGATAGCAGTCTGGTCCAACCGCAGCTGAGCAAGGTGCAACGAATCAAAGCTTCTCGTTTCGCATTTGCTGCAGTTTTGGAGGATGGATCTGTTGTCACTTGGGGCGGCTCTACCTATGGCGGTGATAGCAGCCCGGTCCAACCACTGCTGAGCAAGGTGCAACGGATCAAAGCTTCTTTTTGTGCATTTGCGGCAGTTTTGGAAGATGGATCTGTTGTCACTTGGGGCGAGCCTACCTATGGCGGTGATAGCAGCCTTGTCCAACCGCATCTGAAGAATGTGCAACGGATCAACTCTTCTCGGTTCGCGTTTGCTGCAGTTTTGGAGGATGGATCTGTTGTAACTTGGGGCCGCCCTGAGTTGGGCGGCGACAGCAGCAATGTTCACTGGTGATCGTCGCATACAGTAATGATCACTCTATTGCGACTTGTGGAACTTGTCGTTGCCACTCTTCCTGCCTTTGAAATGTCAGAAGCATGACGCAGCATGGCCCACGTAACCCTGCACCTTGAACCCTAAAGCCCGAACCCTCAACCCGAAACCCTAAAGCCCAAACCCTGAATCTTGAGCAGCATCCTTACAACCCAAGACCCCAAGACCCTGGGACCTCACTTCTTTTACACCCTAAACCCTACACTCCTGGAAACCCACTCGGGTTCTGGGATGTTTAGGGTTTGGTGATGTTTAGGGTTTGGTGATGTTTACGTTTGCTCAAAGCCTGGCCCTGATGTCTATTTACATAAACAGTACACCTTGAACCCTCAACCCTAAGCCCTCAACCTTGAAACCCAAACCCCTAAAGCCTAAAGCCGTAGCCAATAACCCCAAAACCCTAAACCCCGATCCCTAAACTAAACCCTCAACCCCAAACCCTAAACCCGAGAACCCTAAACCCTAAAACCCTAAACCCTCAAAGGAGTTTCAGAGCTACCTGGATGCGAACCACGGGCGAGAGTTCCTGAGCGTTCCCAGCGATCTCCAATCGAAGATGCGATCCCTGATGACGGACCCTCATCTGCGAAACCTGAACCCGGAACCCTAGACCCCAACAAGGTACTTTTTGAAGACTGAACCCTGAACGCTAAACCCGAAGCCCTTAGACCCTTTACCCTAAACCCTAAACCCTGTACCCTGCAATCGTCGCCGTGGCTCCCCACCTGCACCTGAACGAGAATTCTGCAGACTCAGCATGGCCGCAGGAACTCGGAGCGGCATCGACCAGGATTTGTTCTTCAAAGTGCACCGCAGGACAGCGGGCTTTTGTCACATTTCGGCGTGGCGACTCGCAAGATCGGGTGGGACATTCCTGTAGGCAATCCGGGACTGCATTGATGGGCAGGATCTGGCCCACACATCAGGTGCAAGGAGACAGCAGTCTGAGAAAAGGCTTGGAAGATCATATCCTGAAAGCAGTTTGCAGGAAGCCAGTCTCCGGCATCATGTCAGAATTCGATGACAACCACAGCAGCAGCAAACAGCAGCAACATGAACTTCTGGGCTAGCTTCGCTTCGCTATAAAGAGAATGCAGAAGTCATGCATCAGCCTTATGACTGAAGCATAGCGAAATATCCGATTTAGGAGGCTAGAATGCCGATGCGATCGGCCAATTTCTTGGTGGTGGTACCTTTCGGTGATCAAGACAACACACCAGTACACCCGGCATGAGGGCACGCAGCCGTGCTGGCAGGCAGCAGCAGCTCAACGGGTGTGGCGGCGGCCCTGGTGCGTGACATCCCGTGGCTGGAGCCACACTGCAGAAATCGCTGAAAGCTGTGAGGGTTTGACGTCTGAAGACCTGAAAGATCCAGAGATCAACAGGATCAAGATTCTGAGACGTCGGATGCGATGCAGGACCAGACTGAGAACGTGTGGAAAGAAGCATCGATTGAGACCCCGTGGCATAAATGCTCGATTTGAGGATACCTCTTCCAGCATGAGCGACACAAGCCCTTCCACAAGCCCACTTGCCTGGGCACCAAGCTTCCTGGAGAAGCCAGCGCCGTGAAACAGCATGTGTGCCTCTATCGCCTTCGTCACCGCGTAAGATGAGCTGAGGCACGGGTCCAACTCTTGCCCAAGCGATTCGCAAATCTATCTGACGACGCCAAGTCCTTGCAATTGGAAGCAATGCGTGAGACTCGCTTGACGAGTCGTTTCGGCCTTCAAATTGAGTCGAGGTGGTTCTACCACTAGATCACCACCGCCTCGTGCGCAAGTCTTTGTCTCAGCATTGTTGTGAACAGGCTCACAAGCTTGCGAAGCGCTGCAGGACTGCATGTCATGTGAACAGGTGCGGCGGTGTCCGGGCTTTGCGGTTGCGCCTTCCAGTTCAGAAGCAGACCTCCGAATCCCAGGTGAGTCTGCAATCATATCATGCTTGCTTTTCATCGTTTGCTCAATCTGACAACCCCTTGGGGAGGAATCAGCGCTAAGCGAGCGTGGGCGGAAGAGTTGCATTCAGCAGGCCGTGGTGCCCTCATTGTTCGCCCAGTCCAGCATCCCCGCGAGAAATCATTGCTTGACGTCTGCACCTCTCAGTCGTTAAGGCCACAGCTGTCCAACCAGAGATGCCCACAGCCTGGGGCTTACATTTGCTTGTATGCAAATACGAGTATGATGCCTCTTTGCAATGAACACATTCAGCCGTGTGCTGCGGAGTATCGGTGAGAAGCAGCTTGCAAGAATGCACCTATGCCTATGACGTATGCGTGTGCAAGGACACACTCTCAGCAGCGCACGGAAGCGTCACATTCTTGATCAGTCGCGTGCGCTTCTTTGGCTCAGCCTTGTGTGCACCGTTTTTCACCGGGATGCCGAGTAGTCAGGAAGACCGTCTGACATGTCTGGACTGCAAGCGAGAACTGAAACCTGGTTGGTGCACTGTATAGTCCATGAGGAGCAGCTTCACAACCGCGCCAAGATTGGACTCCAACGTGAGCCATCTGTCAAGGCAGTCATGGTTCTTGTGTATCTGACAAGGCCAGAAACGCCCGTGGCGGAGCCAAGGGCGCCCATGTGCGGTTTCTGCTGGATGCGAGGCCGTGGCATGCTGTGGCTTGAAACGATGCTTTGTTTGAGCAGAGAGCAGACTAGGAAGCTGCAGCAGGCATAATGGGATTCGCTGCGCGAAGAAGGAGGCAGAGCGGCATGTGCGGCATGTCCCACGTCGCAGATCCCGCGATGATCCAAGCAGATGCGAGTTCTGAAGCTCTGAGGTGGCTCTGAGCGATGCAGAGCTCCCGTGCAAGTCGGGAAATGAAGAGCGCAGTGTGCGCCCAAACCGTGCAGCTGGTGGCTCTCCGTTGAACGGGCTGTCTCGCCTCCGAGAGATCGATGCCAAGGATCTAAGTGCCAGGCTCGAAGCTCAGCATTATGACATAGTGCAGCACGCTCTGTTTTGATGGCTTTGACGACGCCACACTTGATCACTTGTCGGTCGGCTCTCATCGCGGTCCAAAATCTCAATATAGCCCGTTGGCCTAGACTCTAGGCAGTCCCCACGTAGCATTGTTTTCCGTTTCCTTCGATGGGAAGGCCAGCCAGCAACTGATCATGCCGGCCAAAGCATCAGGGGATAGAGGTTGCGCAATGGCTCGATTGCAGGAGCTTTGGCTTCAATGTCGCTGCGGCCAGCAGCGTGCTCGGGAGCCTGTTCTGTGTCATCCTTATGGAGGGCCGCATCAAGGAGCTCCTGATGCCAGTGCATGAGGCCCTCGNGGCTTCAATGTCGCTGCGGCCAGCAGCGTGCTCGGGAGCCTGTTCTGTGTCATCCTTATGGAGGGCCGCATCAAGGAGCTCCTGATGCCAGTGCATGAGGCCCTCGCTGCCTACAGAGGCAGTGTCGCCATGTGCCGTGCTTTGCAATCTGCAGGCTGTGGAAGGAACCTGGTTCGCCAAGCTGATGTTGCTGGTGCTGCTAAGCAAGGCCCGGCGCCTTTTCCATTTGGTTCTGCGAGTCTGTGCTGCGGTCGAAGGCCCCGGAGCCCAGCCCGCTCGTCATCCTTCTTGCCGCCGTCATGGTCTGCTCACCACCAGAGAGCCTCTGGCACCTCGGTATCTCCACTTTTGGATCAGGACCTGGCCCTACCCGTCAAGTGCAGACTGCATGTAAGCTTTGCAGCTGAGGATGCAAATCGTGGAAATTATGCCAAAGCTGGTCCATGACTCACTTGACAAATTCGCACCAACCATCCTGCAACAGCTGGTGACACTGCCAGGCGATTCCCAAGGCCCCGGTCTCGTTTCATCCCAGAATGCGAGATCGAAGTTCGAGACTGGAGACACTATCAACGGTGACTGTTTTGCTCGCAAGTTCTGCTTACATCTCGCTAGCAGGTGGATCCCACGGGGCAGGGCGTCACGGTGGCAGTGGCGCTGTGGGCGAGTTGCTCAGAGACCTTGTACCTTGCTTGTCAGCACAAGAACGGAGTGGATGTTGATGAGCGCAAGCCTCCGTCAAGTATATGCAAGGGTCTTAGCAGTGGGAGCCACCTCGCATGTGGCATTCTGGATGTGTTTAGGTTGATTAGCAGATGGCAGTGAGGCGATGTTCGTGTTGACTTACTTCAGCAACGGTCTCCTGCTGCTTGCGGCACAATCCCCAGAAGCCCCTTTACCGTCTTCCTTGTGCACAAATCACCGCGCTTGAAGGTTGAGACTTTATGCCCGCGCTTGGTTGAGAACTATCGCATCCAGATACTGAAGCCGCAGAATTTTGCGTCACAAGTCTTCGTCTACTCGCAAGGATTTGTGTGCGGGTGGCAGGTCATCCAGCAGGCCGCCGATGTTCGTGCTGTGGCAGCGGCCTCTGCTTTGGACGTCGCTTGACTCGGGAACCACACTATGCCCATCCGAGGAAGAACCTTGCGATGACGAGCTTCGTGGTGCCCCGGTCGACAGAGCGTGCTCAAAGTCTGAAGCTCCTTGAATTCTGAGGTACTGCCTGTGCTATTGGCTTTGTTGATCCCTTGCTGGCAGCGCTTGCGAGACTTGGCTGCAGCTCTCAGGAGTCGAAGTATCCTCACAAGTATCTACAGCTGCAGCACAGCAGGGTCTTTGCACTCGTCCGAGGAGTGACCACTGCCTTGCCGGGTCCGTGGGAGATGTTCACTCACATAGGCGCTTCCCTCACTTTCCGAGGGCATTTAGCAGAGTGGGCTTCTTGACTTCATCAAATCTGTTCAGGATTCGGCGTCATTGTGAACGAGGCACAACACTGGAGCACTCAGCCCGTGCTTAAGGGCTGCGTTTTTTGAAGGTGTGGGCCAGGCAAGGCCCTGTTTCCCCCGCTCTCCTTCTGGCTTCTGGTTTCCTCTTCGATGTTGCTTTGCGCTTCTGGTTTCGGTTGTTTGCTTTCTTCAGGCATTTGCTCCTCTGCTTTTCACTTTCTGCTTTCGTGGTCTCATTTTTGCTCCTTCCTTTCGACCGAAGGCTACGCGACCCCCACTCGCGTCGAGAGCAGAATTTTAACTCGTGTATAGGGGTGTATCGGGTACAGCTAGAAGTCTGCGGCTTCCCAGTATCACACGTATCACCCAACAGCCACCTGCTCTGTGACTTTCTCAGCGTGAGGGGCCTCAGTAGCTTGACGCCCAAAACGAATGAGCCACATCTTCTGCCGTCCGCTGCTGGGGCAGGTTCTCTTCTTCTATGGGCACTGGCTCTTCCATGCCAACAAGTTCTTGTATAAGTGCGCCATCTTCACCCGTGCACATGGCAGAGCAGCATACTGTCCATGTCGTGAGGCACATCCACAAGATCCACCACGAGTTTAAGGCCTCCGTCGCTTTGCCAGACGTTGTTGGACTGTTGCTTTGAATGTGCGGCTTGCTACCGAAATGGCCAAGGACATGGCTTTCAGTAGGTTGAAGCAGCTCCAGTTGCAAGAAGTCGAGTCGCCTCCGCAACTTGCACGAGGCACCCATGGGCCTCGCAGCGATCTATTGCCACCCAGTTGAGTTCTTCGCAGCGGATCTGATGTCTGGGACGTAGATCAGCATAGTGCATTTTCCCTACACGACAAAGCAAGAGCCTGTATGCGATTTGTAGTGAAAGGTTGGAGGCCCAGGGTATGTGTGCCTCAAGTTGTCCGCGCTTAGGCCGCTTGGAGCTGGCCTTGTTGCCGTAGGGACGAACGCCTTCACTGGTGTGACGTCCTGAGGGCTTTCAGATCGTGTGGAAACGTGAGCGTTGGCGAATGTGCATGAGCGCCCAAGGTGCTGTGGATGGCCTCTGCAGTTATGGCAACGCAGACACACCACTGTGGCATCCGATGGCCTTGGATTGACTTCTTCTCCTTTCAGGTGCGATTTGATTTGTGGCAGAGCCTCCCCGACAAGCATTCAGTACGTGGTGAGGCCGAGGCGCAGCCGAACTTTCATGACTTTCATCATGTGCCTCGGCTGCACGCACCTGCATGGCGTTGACCTTGCGGCCCTTCCTTTCCTATAGCTGAGATGTCTGGTCTGTTCTTAGGAGAAGTTCAATGTGAACTACGGAGCCATGGGCTGGTTGGATGAGTTGCACGGCACTTCTTGGGACTGGAAGAAGGACTCTGCGTCAGTCAGCGCGGCCAGATACGGGTTCCGAACGAACCATACATAGATTCTGCTTTGGCGTGATATGAGGCCTTGCGTTTCCTTGAGGACTTCGTGGGAAGGAGAAGCCTTCCCAGCAGGCCCACGGCAGCGAAGGCTGCTTAGAGAGGCGAAGGGTGGGAAGAAAGCAACTGACGTTGATGACGCGTTCACATCGTTTACATGTGCATGTTGCAGGCTATGGGCTGGTCGGGTCAGCATTTCATCAGTACAGACGCGGGGAATCGCGGGAAGCATGTGGCGGCCAAAGCTGCGAAGGCGACTTTGTTGTTCAGATGCCGCGAGACATGCTTCGCCTGAGCTTTACAAGCTTCGTTCAACTATGCAACTTTTGACTGCGAAAATTCGAAGGGTCTCAAGGTGGACTGGCTTGCTCACTGCACCGGGCTGCATGTGTAGCTTGTGTAGCTGCACTGAAGGCGCTCAACTGACAAAACAGGAGTTGTGTGGTTCATCACTTGCGGGTATTAGTGTTTTTCAGACCACGCCCGTTATCAGTGATGTAAGGTTGGGCTGGGGACTTTTGCAGGGTGCGGTTTAGCTGAATCCAACTGCAGTAGACCTGCAGGCTGGCAGAGGATTCATTCAGCATGCAGAAGCTAAGTCTCACGTTTGCCGCACTTGACGACAATCAAGGTGTCAGATGGCAGAGAAGGGCGAGCGTCAGCTGCGGCATGACCGGTGTTACAGAAGTCATACGGGACTCTTGGCTGCCGGCCCATCTGAGTATTGCGCGAAGGGCCAAACTGTGGGCACAGAGTGCCGAACTCTCTGACCAGCAGCGAATGCAAGGTCTTTGCTGAATACACTGAATATGCTAATCGTATACATGCCATCAGCTTCACACTTTTGCTGGAGATGCCACGGTCAATGGGTAGCGGCTTGGTCAACAAAGTCCACTTCTCTGCAACAGCTGGGAATCTCGACGGTGCTCCCGTTCTCTCACGTAAACTCCACGTCGCATTAGCTAGTGAAGCTGTGCTGGATCCCAGCCTGCTCCACCCCGCAAGCTTCTGTAACCTGTGTTGCGACCGGTGGCGAAGGGTCCAGAACAGCGGGCTGTGGATCTAGCTGCTTGCAAAATTTACTGCAACGACAGGATAATCAAGTCTAGTCTTTCTAGTCTGCACATAATGCGAGTTCGTCCCACCGCTATTGTGCTCCAAGCCATGTTATTTGATCTGAGAAGCGCACCTCTCGACATGTAAAGGTATGAGTGTGCATAAGTGGTCACTGTCACTGTGACCATATATGCAACCATGTACAATGACAGATAAAGCATGACAATATCAGTTCAGTTTGCAGCTCAACTCATCATCATCTCGACCTGTTGTGGCGGATATCTTCCTCTCTCTCATATACATGACTGTCTCATGCAGATGTGGGTATGTCCTCCTCTGTATGCAAGTGCAGTTATAGGCGGAGTATAGGTACATACATACTCACATGCAAAGGATTCAGGTGCAGGCGCAGGCGAGCACCAGTCGCCAAGACACAGGGAACAGTTCGTGGTCGGATGGTGATCCGGCTCCTTCCAACTGACTTTAAGTTTGCCTGCAGCTTCTTGAAGAAGATTTTGCGGACGAGACTCAGCATGTCTGTCGCACTTTTTAACACGACACTTCGGCGCAAAACAGCTGTTGATAATCTGGCGGCAGCCGAACTGAATAAGATCTGCCTCACGCGAACCTTTGGCAATCGTGCTCTCGCACTTGGGCAGGCAACTCCAACTCACAGAAGCTTCGACTTCGCTCTGAATGTCTCACCGCCACGGCGGGTCCCAACTGCAGAATACCTGCGCTTGGGCCTTGTGTGGCGATGACGAAGCCATAAACCACGGTCAAGAAGTGCGCGAGCAGACCTCCTATCCTCACCCGCCCTCCGAACTTTGTGTGTGTTTAGTGTCTTTGTTTGAGAATGACATACTGTCAGGCTGCATTTGCAACCACCTGGCGTGACATTTGCTCTGTCCGTGGTTCGCCGGGCCTGTTTTGGAGTGTGTCGGCTTTGCAATTCGGCTCAGTGGTGTTAAAAAAGCCCCGATTCGTAGATCGCGTGGGTCTGCCGATGGGGAGGACTATGCTTGCAAGGCATTCCAAGCCGAGAGACCAGCGGCACACAGCTTTGCAGGAGCTTTGGCTTCAATGTCGCTGCGGCCAGCAGCGTGCTCGGGAGCCTGTTCTGTGTCATCCTTATGGAGGGCCGCATCAAGGAGCTCCTGATGCCAGTGCATGAGGCCCTCGNGGCTTCAATGTCGCTGCGGCCAGCAGCGTGCTCGGGAGCCTGTTCTGTGTCATCCTTATGGAGGGCCGCATCAAGGAGCTCCTGATGCCAGTGCATGAGGCCCTCGCTGCCTACAGAGGTAGTGTCGTCATATGCCGTGCTTTGCAGTTTGCAGGCTGTGGAAGGAACCTGGTTCGCCAAGCTGATGTTGCTGGTGCTGCTAAGCAAGGCCCGGCGCCTCTTCCATTTGGTTCTGCGAGTCTGTGTTGCCGTCGAAGGCCCCGGAGCCCAGCCCGCTCGTCATCCTTCTTGCCGCCGTCATGGTCTGGTCACCACCAGAGAGCCTCTGGCACCTCGGCTGAAATTTGCCATGAACGCAAGATGAATCCCAGAAGCGCTTCTCAAAGGCTGGGTATCATAGAATTCATGCCCAAGCTGGTCCGAAGCTCGGGCAGCTGCTCCTGCAAGAAGAAGCGCCTTCTTTGCTCGCTCTGCGGCCGAGGCGATACCCAGCGCTGGCGCCTGAGCATTCTTGTCAGCCCTGCAGAAGCTCACAAAGGATGGCAAGTATGCCTTAATGGGCAATATGCTTCATTGAGACGGGATGAGGTAGATCCCACTGGACAGGGCGTAACTGTCGCCTTGGCATTATGGGCGATGCACTGAGCTTTTCTTCAGACGCGCTGTGTCACCGCTCTTTTGCCTGCCCGGAGAGTATGCCCATCATCGGCAAGTCCATGCGGCACACCTGCTGTGATTACAGGCAACAGCCAGATGCACAACAGAGAAGCCCTTAACCAAAGGGAGGAAGATATTTTCGGCAAAGGTCGTGTCCGGTTCTCATGCCCAGAAAGATGCATCAGGTGCTCGCAGGTGTCCCTGCAAGATCACATTGTGATGTCACAGTGTCATTGTGCCCGCAAACGAGAACCACTAGTGTTTTCCAAAATATTGGTCATCTTGGTAATTTTGGTCATCTTACTTGACCAAGATGATCAAGATTAGCAAGATTGCCCCCCCCTCCCAAGTGGTGCAAGTGGTTCGAGACCAAGATTACCAAGATGACCAAGATTAACGCCCACCCCGGCCTAATTTTGCCACGCCAAGATGACCAAGCTTGCACGTCAGTCTTGCCCACCTTAGTGGTTCTCGTTTGCCGACGCACTGCAACATCAGGTGCTGGTACACATACAGACTTGTATTAACCTACATGCAGGTTTCAAGAAAGCTGCCAGGATTTTCAAGATCCTCAGCAGAAGGTGGCGATGGGGTTCGGAGGTACCTAGACCAGTCAGACCTTCAACCACCAATTGCGAGTTCTGGTTCCGTTTGGACTGACCGTTCGCATTAACATGCCAATAGCTGAAACCAGGCAATGTTCGTGGTGACTTATTTCACCAACGGATCGCTGCTGCTTGCAGTGTGAAGCTGAGACCGGCAATGGAACGAGAGCAGCTCGACGATGCTTGCTTTCTAAGCAAGGTGGAAATGCTCTTCCCGCAGTTGATTGGGGATTATCGCATCCAGACGTTAAAGTGTCTCCTGCGATTTGGAGAGGTTGAGGGTCGCCCTTGCCTCTGGAAGTCATACATGGCAGGTCATCAAGCAGACCGGCAATGTCGGCTCTCTGGAGCCTTGCTGCAAATCCAGCAAACGCTCCGCGTCGGCTCCAGTCGTTCGGCTCGTGCTTCGTAAGGAAAAACTTGGCAAGGACGAGCTTCGCTGCGCCTGTCGCTGCATTTGGTGTTCAGGGGGTCTTCTTGCAGTATGGAAGGTGCTTCCGCACCGAGGGGATGTGGCATTCTGATGCGTGCATGTCGCTGTGACTCAAATGACTTGAACTAGTCTTGGACTGAAAGGTGTTGCCGTTGCTGCTTGCGGCCTTGATCCCTGTCTGGCAACGACTACGCAGCTTCATCGCAACCATAGTTTGTACAATTGGGTTTCGTGCTGTCCATATTGGTAGGCGGGCACATGACGGCCTGAAGATTGGCCCGAATCCCCTCCGGTAGCTGGACCAAAGTGGCAGCTAAGCCGATGAAGCCTGAAAGATCTCGGCTTTTGCTCTCGCTTTCCACTCGAGGAATGCCGTCCGTTCTACCAGGGCCATGGGAGATGTTTGTTCACATAGGCCCACAAAGCGCGCACTCGCTGAATGTCCAACTACGAACTTGCCATCGTTGCCAGGATTTGGAGTTATTGTGAACGAGGCGCTGACGGCTTCCGTTCATTCTTGATCGCACCGGCCCCATCTGGCCACGACTTTCTGTTGACAGGTACTGTTCTTCTACGGCCATTGGCTAATGCATGCCAACAAATTCTTGTACAGGTGCGTCACTTGTGTCATCTGCAAGCTACCCAGGATTTTGCACACGTACAGACCCACAGACTGGCAGCGTATGATTCCCAAAAGCTCATGCGCACACGCGGGCAGCATCGTCTGGGCACCTAATTGCATCCTGGAAGGCATATCCACAAGATCCACCATGAATTCAAGGCTGGCTGGTTTTCTTACCTTCCTGGGAACACAAGCGCATGCATAGCACCAAGACCCTGGAGTGTTTGGGTTCATCGTTGTCCCAAAACGTTCACAATACGGCGCTGCCATCCGTGGAAGAAAGATCGCATACCTTCGACGAGTCCTAGCAACAAACGGAATCACCCGTGAGATCATTGTCTGTTTACATTCACGTTGTCTGCACAGAGTGATGTTGTTTTATGTTGCGACTGTACTTGAGCTACATACACAGGATATACATGGATATATGGCCTTTGCTGTGGTGTCTGCGAGTTTCGCCGGCGAGGCACCAATGGGATTGGCTGCAATCTACTGCCATCCCTTGGAATTCTTTGTTTCCGATCTAATGTCGCGATCTCAGCACGGACGGCTTCAGGCCCTCGAGACTGTCAGGCCATTTCGGTGAAGCCCCAGGCCGCTTGGAGCGGGACTAGCTGCAATTCGGACCAACGCCTTCACTGGTGTTTTGCACTCAGAGCCTGTGTCGTCTGCAGGTGGGCCTTTCATCTAGTGAACACTTTCTTGCACAGTAGCGTTTGCGGGTTGAGGTGGTTTGGATGGCCTTCGCAGTCATGGCGACGCAGACACACCACTGCGGCATCAGATGGCCTTGGATAGACTTCTTCTCATTGAATGTACTGCCGCCCTGTCCACATCTGGAGTCCATATGATGTCCTTGATCGCGAGCGTCTCTCTCACGCCAGGCCGAGGCGCAGCCAAACTACCACGATTTTCATCATGCATTTCGCCTGCACCCAGGGAATCCTGCTTGGGATTGCGAGTTTACGGGAATTCTCTTGACGAATGCTGACAGGAAAAGTTCAACGTGAATTATGGCGCCATGGGATGGCTGGATGACTTGCACGGAACATCCTGGGACTGGAAGAAAGACTTCTGGGCAAGACGAGGATTTCCAAGCCAGCCTGCTGCAGCGAAGGCTGCGTAGGCCGGGTGGACGCTTCCGAAGCCAGAAGACTCAAGCTTCAAACCTGCATGCGAGTCGAAGCTCTCAGGGATCCGACACATGTTCTTGTGTTTACAAGATGCGCATGCACCAGTTAGACATAACGTGACCTACCATCGCCCAAAACCGAAGTCTAAAACCTGCAAGCTAGAGTTAATCTCGTCCAGCAGGGTGGTGGTGCCGAGGAAGCTCTTAACGGACAGCTTGGCCCTGTTTCACCGCGCCATCATTTCCAATGATTCTGTGTGCTGGCATGTAGCTGCACGCAAGATAAAGCGTGTGCGGGCACGTGGCCGCATGCCAGGAAGACCTCATGCAGCTGCACAGGCATCCACGGAGGTTAGTCGGCGTGGTAGATGAGAATATGAATATTCGTTCTTCAACTCGACACTGCGCCGAACGGGTACTAACTATGCATGGCTCATTTGTGCCGAGAACCTCTGACCTCTGACAGCGGCATTACAGTCGCTCAGTCGTGTGTCCCATCAAGGGTCAGCCTGACTGCCGTGGCTCTTGCATCTTCTGCAGGAAGTTCGAAGCAGAGCCAAAGTCTTTTGCGTGAGCTAGAAAACTCGTCTGTGCAAGCTGTGGGCTGTGGACCTTTGATTCAAAAATGGGCATGCGCTCCCCCTTCATGTCCGTCATGGCTTCTTGGCATTCGAGGTAGCCGAAGAAGGTCATCAAATCTCTACTGTCCAATTGCATACTTTGTCACTCTGGCGTCGTAGAATCTACTGTAGACCACGTCGAGTGACCTTGCTCCTTGTGCCGAATGATAGATCGCGTCGTCAAGCAACCTTTGCCCTCTGCAACGACACGATGTAACTTCGCACCTGGCGTTCGACCTCCGCCGGCAGTCTTTGGCAAGCGTCGTTGGCCTGGTTGCTGGCAATCAGCGTTGACGGTGCCAGGCAGATATGTGCTGTAGATTGTAGATGTGTCCCCCATCCGAAACTCCGAAACTTCCGTCCTTGCCTCTTGAATGCCCTTGGGAAGGCCTCCTCGTCACAAGGAGATCTGGCAGAAAACAGCTGAGTGCTGGACCCAGAGCGACAGAGCTGGGAGATGAACGAAGGCCATCGCTGAGGGATTCCTTCCGGCGGTTTTCTTGGCGACATAGCAGCACGAAAGCTCACGCCCGTGTCCAGGTATGGCATCGAGGAGGTCGATGGTAAGGGACTCGGCGTTATTGCAAAACTCAGCCTGGAGGCTGGGGATTTGGTATTTGCTGAGACACCACAGCTGACATTCGATACAGACTCCAGCCAGAGCATGCGGAAGGTGAAGGAAGAATTTCAAGGGATGCCGTCAACAGTGAAAGATGAAATCATGAGTTTGGAAGACGCGTGGTCTTCCAGGGGCCGCAAAACACTCCGTGGCATTATCGAGACAAATGGCATAGAGTGTGAAATAGCAGGTCGTAGCTCCAATACAAAGGCAGTCTGCATGAACTTAAGTCGCTTAAACCACTCTTGTAATGCAAACTGCGACTATAGTTGGAACGAGCGTGACCAGCAAATGGAGATTTATGCGCAGACGGCCATTAGTGAGGGCGAGGAGCTATGCATATCTTATATTGACGTTCGAGAACCTCGACAAGTGCGGCAGCAGATGTTGCAGGACAACTGGCAGTTTCGCTGCAGCTGCAGCAAATGCTCCATGCGTTTGCATTCTGCGAGTGACAAAAGAAGACTTCGGATGGGAGAGCTCTCTGCACTACTGTACTCGAGCAGAAGTTCGGCAAGGAAGCTGCGTATAGCCAAGAAGCTGCTCAAGCTCTATAAGGAGGAAGATTTTGCCATGAGTCTTGTCCTGCCAAGTTCAGGACGCGTTACGGGAGACTTTGCGAGCTGCACAGGGTACCGTATCTTGCTTTCACCCGGCACAAGTTGTAAGGAAAAGCTACAAGCTGGAGGCTTGCCAGTTTGGCTACGATTCTGCCCTGGAGCTGGGCGATATGGACACCGCACCGCGATTTGCTCGGCTGGGGCTCAGATGCTCTCTGATCTGTCGCAGGGTTGTGTTAGCAACATTTTTGTTTGTGCAACGAAGATGTTTGTAGTTGAGGCTGTTGTTGCAGCGGTTATGGCATGCTTACCGCTGTGCCCTCAGGTCATGGCCGCAACCACGATACCACCAAGGAGCATGTCATGTTCATTCAAGCATCACGGCCACGCGGTGCATCAGCCTCGTTGAGTCTCAGAGCCTCACGACAGGAGTGGATGGATGCTGTGCAGGCATGGGGGAGCTAGTTTCCGAAGGCGAGGTGATCCATTACGTCGTGCTGTCAGTCTCAGACCGTCGCAACCGCCGACCTGTCTCAAGGCGGCACTCAGCACATAGCCGATCTGCGAAACGGACAACGTCGACAAGTGGCAGTCGCCGAGTCGCAACTCGCGCAGACGGGAACGGAATGCAGCATGTTGCTGTCAAGTTCGAGCTCCCCGGAGCCGATCTCGACCGAAGCGAGTGCCTGAGCAAGATGGACAAAACAGAAGCGCTTCCCCCGGCTTTCCACTGTCATTGCGGATTTACCTAGATGTATAGAGCCACTTCGGATATTGTAGATGGTGTCCCTTGTTTGTCTTTCTGCGCCGCGAGATTGAGACTCTTGCGGTTCGGAGAGGGCAGGAGATGGGGAGGCTTGATTGGCAGGGCAACCAACCCATGCGTAGGACAGGTGCGACTTGAGTCATTTTCGTCGCATTATGAGAACGGCTTCAGAATGCTTCGGTTGGATGTTGTTGCTACAGGCCACGGTCTCGTGGTTTACACTGCCATGTGGTGCTAGTTGCTGATGCCACTGAAAGTGGCCACATTTAGTGCAGCTGTCCGCAACCTCTCGGCAGAAGCCTGCGATGATTTCACGAGAACTCGTCTGCTGCAGCGTGACAGTGCTAGACAGTTCGCACTTCCCCAATGAATGCTGTGCAACAGCTGAGAGGCCCAGTGTCATGCTATCACTATGCTCTGTCAACCACTCTTCTATCCGCTGTGAGTTTGCCGAGCACTGGTTCAATCATGTTCAATCTAATTGTCTTGGGATTGCCTCGAAGGTAGAAAGCACTCTGGGATTGGCTTTGATGTTTCTCGTTTCTCGATCGCATCGTCGGAGACATTGTGTACTTAGTTTCAGTACTGGTGGTACCTTATATGATTTATTTAGTATTGTCTTCAAGCATTCTTTGTTTTTAGATGTAGGAGCAGCAGGAGAAGCAGGAGCAGGCGCCGGAGCAGCAACGGTAGCAGCAGGAGTAGGCGCGGGCGCAGGAGTAGGAGTACAGTAGTAGGAGTACTAGTAACTAGTAGGAGTAGTAGTGGCAGTAGTAGTAGTAGTAGTCGTCGTAGTAGTCGTACTAGTCGTACTAGTCGTCGTAGTAATAGTAGTAGTAGTAGTAGTAGCAGTAGTCGTGGTGGTGGTGGTGGTGGTGGCGGTGGTGGCGGTGGTGGTGGTCGTAGTAGTAGTAGTAGTAGTAGTAGTAGTAGTAGTAGTAGTCGTCGTCGTCTAGTAGTCGGAGTGGGAATAGGAGTGGGAGCCCGAGTAGGAGCCAGAGTAAGAGTATACTGTAGTAAGTTGCAGCTGCAGGGCAGCAGTAAGGACGGTCTTTCGGCAGAGCTTGCAGCCCCCGAGAAGAGCCTCATGCAGGCCTCATGCCCTCACATAAAGAATCCACTTCTCTTACTCTGACCATGTGCATCCATGTGCAGAAGTGACTTTAGAAAGAACATGAGAAGTTGGCTCCTCCCGAAAATACTTTATGTTCGGGTGCGGGCTTCGCTTGGGCATTGGCTCAAGACGTCAGTGGAACGAAGAGGCACCCGGCAGTGCTCCTGGCAGGCGACATGGAGTCAGCAACACGTATCTCTGCATGGTGTAATGAACTCTGAGCTGATCCAAGCAGTCCACTGTTGCAAACAGGCATCATGTTCGGCCGGGTTGTCGGTCTGCTTGCGCTGCTGGGTGCAGCGTTGGACTTACCTGACGTGTTCTCGTGTTCACCCACCTAAGCACAGCAGTGTTTACGGAATACAGAACCAACCTGCATGGACAGATGAATGCACTCGATGATGCCTGTTTTTGTGCATAGGCAGTTCTTCTTGATCAGTGTCTTCACTAGTAATTCTGCGCACTGTCTGCGTGCAGTTGCATAGCTTCTTATCCAGCGTGTTTTTGATTCACCGCCTTCCCTGCACACCCACATGTGCACTCACCCCCACCCCCACCCCCACCCAAACACCCGTTGAGATTGACCGTCGAGACAGCCGAAGCTACTCATCGGTTAGCACGTCAGAACCGACTGGCTGTCCTTCCTCTTCTGATTTGAGGTTTGGACTTTGCGTCTTGCAATTTGACAATGCACTGCAGGTGCGTAAAACTTGGTGTCCCAAGTTAATATCACAGGAAAGCAGAAAGGTCTTCGTTCTTTGCAAATCTTCTGTAAACCCCTTGCACCCCGGGTCTTCTAATTTCAATCCTTTGCCCAGGATGTCGCGCACACGACACACCCACCAAGAAACTGCGGAGCAGGAAACCGGCGCGCATACAAAACTGCGCATCCGCAACTGGCGCGCATCGAACACCGGCACGCCATGGAACTGTGCCGGGGAAGCCAATGATAACGTCCAGGCTTCCACTGCATCCAAAACCAGGAGCATCCATGCTCAAACGATATTAACTCCATGCTGCCCGTGCATCCATTCCCAGGAACATCCTGCTTTCCGAATCAGCCACGCTTGGTTTCCGGGCTGCTTTCGGAATCAGCCGTTCTGGGTTTTCGGTCACTGCCTTCCGACTCACCCGTCTGAATGACCCGTCTGGTTTCCGAATCAGCCGTTGTGGTCGCCGATTCAGCCGTCATTATGGCTACAGGATTTTCGGTCGACCGACACCCACTCGCACGCACAACGTCTCGTGCATGCAAACGCATACACAGGTATGCGCGATGCCACAATCCCGCACGAACACGCTCTCTCTATGATTCGCTATCTGCACCTGTGCACATATGCGTCCAGACATCTCGATCTCTCTCGCATTTAGGCCTCTCGCTCTCTCTGCAAAGTATGCGTATAGTACAACCAAAGTATGTGTATATGTCTGTATACCTGTCTGTATATGTATATGTGTGGTTCTGTGTACACACAACCTGTCTGTCTGTCTGTCTGTCAAAATGTCTGTCTGTCTGTCTTGATGTGTGTGCATATGCGGCCACAGGCATTTGCACCTGTGCACCTGATATTTTAGCAGACATCTCGAGGCACATGGGGTCACCCGACCTCACTTCAACGAGGCACGGTTCAGGGAAGCTAGCTACGCCGACGGCACTCATCCCAAGGTTTTCCCTGCCAGGCCTACCTGCATGAGCAAATGCGCACAATGATGACGCACGACAGCGGGTCGGCGCCATCGAAGGAGTCTCAGAAGCCGAGGCCCGAACATATGCCAGAGCACAGTCATGCTCCAGAGACATAAGCGTCCTCCCTGCACGGCCAGCTGTACATTGCGGTCCAGCACTTGAGAATCCTTGCTCAGTGCGAGCGGCGGAAGCATGGACATGGACGACGACGATCCCTACATGCAGGCAACGAGCCTTTCTTCAGCATGCGCGGGTGCGGTCGAGCATGCGCGGGTCAGGAAGCAGCAGATGGACTCTCGAAAGCTTTAGGCCCCGGCTGGAACAAGCAGACCCTCGAGGCCAGGGGTCTTCGACTTTAGAGTCTTAGAGCCGGTGAAATGTCGCGAGTGCACCGGCAGCGAGGCCGATGCCGACAGGAAGACCAGCGCACTTTTGAAGGCTCACTTACTGATGTGTCTTGCAGCAGAGGAATCCGGAAAATCTATGTTTGCAGGGCATCTCCGGATCTTCCAGTCTCCGCGGCCTTCACGACATGCTTGGATCGCTTCGCTAAGCGATGAGTGTAAAACGGGGAAACCGGTGGGCGCGGTCGTGGGTTGCACAGTTGCTCAAGGAATTCCTGTGTGCATGAAATCATGGCTCCTGGCTCTGGTGTGAATTTAGACTTCGGATCAGGAACTCCTTACATGTCAATCGAGGGGCTCAGAAAATGCCGTGGTGGTCAGCACAGTGACCATCTGAAGTTCCCGGAGATGCAGAAACGGGAGAACTGATGTAGTCAAGCCGGATGTAGCCGAGCAGCAGCGAGTCTCTCACCCGAAAGTCCAACCGTCCTGGACAGCAAGATCCTGCGGTTGGAGCCAAAAAAGACGGCTCGAGACATGTAGAAGGTTAGCAGGCGAGTCTAGCGACCAGCTCAGCCCTCCTGCTCAGATGTCGTTTGGCCCATTGCCAGGGAGATTCAGTAATGTGAGATCAGAGCCATATGCCGGTGGAGCCCTGTCTTCCGGTGCAGAGACCGGCGAGGTTTGCCAGTTCTTTGTCAAGACAGGCTGGTGCAAATGGGGTGACGGATGCAGACACGCCCACATCCCGGGACCTGACACTCCAAAGGGAGGTAGGCCGGGTGGTCCACCAGATCCATCAGAAGCCTGCAAATTCTTTGCCAAGGCCGGTTGGTGCCAGTTTGGTGACAACTGCAGGTATCAACACCTTGCTGGGCCTCAGTCACAATCGGGCATGGGCAGCGGCGAGGTCCAGGTTGGCCTGGGGCCAAGAGATCAGAGTGAAGCCTGCCAGTTCTTTGCTAAGGCCGGATGGTGTAAATACGGGGCCGCCTGTCGCTATGCACATTCGCTTTCGCCAGACATGCAGCCACCACTGCAGCCACAACCGACTGCGAAGTCCGGGGAGGTTTGCCAGTTTTTTTCTAAGTCAGGCTGGTGCAAGTACGGCGACCACTGCAGGCATGAGCACTTGGGCATGGGTGGACCTTCAGCGCCCGGAGTTCCAGATCACATAGGAGCTGGCGGAGACGGCAGCAGATTCCATGCCAAAGGAGGCTGGCACCCGAATGGCGACACCTATCAGTACCCACCTGGAGCTATGGGATCTATGGGATATGGAGGATGCGGGCCCGGCTTTGGTCCGGGCTACGGCTCCTTCGGCCCGCCGAGCGAGGCCCAATTTTTACCCAAGGAGTTATCTGCTGCGGAGGCAGAAGCTGCTGCTGCGGAGCTTATCAAGTCACCTGGAATGATAAAAGCTGAGTCAATAGGGCTTCAGCTTTCAGATGAAGCAGTGAAAGCTCTTCTCACGATTCCCTCGTCGCATGCCTCTCAGCTCTTGGAATCTGTCGCAGAGAAGCACACAACTCTTCGAGACCCATCAAAATATGTCGTCGCAACCATTGCAAAGGGTTATGTTCCCAAGGGGCCGCTATAACTCGTTAGTGAGTTTTGCGGCCAACAGAGCTGCTGTGTCTGACGTGTTGCAAAGCACGCAGCCATGAGGTGAACAAACCAGGAACGTGCACAGACCGTCTGAAGCCTGGACGTGCCTGAACAGTTCGTGACCACCAGGATCCATGTTGCTGCACCAGTCCGCTGCACGGCTTAAATGCAGCCGCTCAAAGAGCGCAGTCAGACAGATGTAGCATGCCTCCTCAGCAGAGACAGCCTCACAGCCCCGAGACCTTGAGAGCATCATACGCCAGCTCCAGACTGAACCTGCTGCATGGCGGTGGACTTACATTTGCACACTTGTGACTACTATGTTTGAAGCCACTCACGATCACAGTAACTCAACTTCAACATGTTTCCCGGCTCCTGCTGAGTTCGAGTAGTCCTCTCAGAGGGAAGCTCACAGCATAGGACCGCAGACGCCCTTTCGAACAGGCAACCTGCTCTGCCCTGGTCTGCAGGCGATGCTCCCAAAGCTCGACTTGCATGGCGCCAGAGGGCTTCATCAGGAGACGGGATTTCCATTGGCAGCTATGAGTTCTTCGATGCATCAAAAAATTTACCCACCAGCCAAGACACCTCTCAATTCATCCCATGACAAAACCGACAACAGCGAAAGACGCTGGCCAGCTAACCGGCATGCAGACAGTACGCAGTTGCGAGGAGAAGGCAGAACAATGCATCTCCAGAACAAATCAGGGAGGGAGCAGAAGAAGTGGGCCTGAGATGTGAGGCCCGTCAAGCTTTGTTCCCTCTTCGAGCACATTCTTGTTGCAGGAGCCATCGAAAGCATCCGGCAATGAGGCCATCCTTTCTGTTGCTTAGATGTTGGTGCCTTGCGGCTGTTCCAACTGCAGGCCGTGATCTCGCTGCCTCGTTTGCGGTTGCTACGACAGGTCGGAGAGGAGAGCGATAGAGAGCGATAATATGAGAAGGGCATAGAAAGGCCGTGAATCCAAGTCAGTGTTCCGTGCTCCTCTCCCTGCAGGTAGGCCAAGACAAAGACACAGGCACTGCAGGCACCCGCAAACAGCTACCGTAGCTTGCAGAAGCCCGCGTGTGCTGCCCCTCATTCCCGGTCTAATTCTTTTGCCCTGAAGGGACACTGCTGCACTCTCCGGGGCGCCGTGGTCACGCATCCCGGAGCCCTCTGCATTCGGATGAGGTGTGGACTCCTGGGCCTGGCAATGGTCCAACATTGTTGGACCAGCCTAGCCTTCCTTGATAGGACTTGCTGTGTTTTCAAGTCCAAGGCGCGGTCACCCTCTCCACAGAGAGCAGTGCACAACGAGGCACCATCCCGGGCAAGCGTCAAAACTTCAAAAGTCGCCACCAACCGTGAGCCGTCTCGTAAATCGGGTGGTCACAAGGAGCCCCCGAGCTACATGCCCCAGCAAGATGCACAGCAGCGAGTTCGGCATCACATGAGGCAGAAGAGGAGGAGTGGCCAGCTGTGTTGTATTCTCTCGCTGGTGCTCTTGCTGTTCTCCACGTGACTGGGCAGTGCTTGCCTCGACAAGGAAGGCTAAGGAAGAGGAGGACATGCGCATGTTGGAGGAGAAGGACTTGTGCTTGATTGCTGGAGAGAGGAATACGCGCGAGCTACGCATCGGTCCACAAGGAGCGTGCGGAGCGCGTTCAGAAGACCCTTCCGCATGTGGAGGCAGACATGCAGTTTGAGCCCCCCAAAAAGTTCGGCTGCACTCCAGTTCCCAGGCCTACCGCCACGAGCTGGCGCGAAAGGCCGCAGAGTTGCACCGGCGAGAAAGGGCCGAGAAGGAGCCCGGCATGGTAAGAAATTTACGACACGGACGGTCGTGAAGTTCATCGTCCTGCTCAAGCTTCCATGTTCGTTTGGTTCTGGCTAGAAACTGCCCGCTGCAACGAGCTGGCAGCGACAGCAAACTGTGACATAGATACAGTGCCAACGTCTATGTATCGGGAGGCCAAAAGTTTTGACCTACTGGACCTTTCTTGTCTTAAGGCGTCTTGCGCAGTAGCGGAGTACCGAAAGGTGCGATTCACTTGGCCTTCCCAGTAGGGAGTTTTAAACACCGTTCTAAAATTACACTACACTAATCTGTTTGTTAGGATTCTATGGGGGAATGGGGGCCTGCGTTCGACGAAACAGGGAGTTGGTCAAACTTTCGTTCTACCGCAGTAGTCTCAGTCTCAGAGCCTGCACGGGTAAGTGAGCTTCCGAATGACAGGAGATGGTTGCCCTGGAGCAGGCTGGGGCATTGACCGACAACTGGGAAGAACTGTCGAAGGGCTTCGTGCAAAGCAGTGGGGCAGACAGAACTTCAGGAGCAGTTGACCTCTGCACGTCGGGAACGGGTCAACAGGCAGGAGCCAAGTTGAAACACAATCGATCCAGAGCAGTCTCGTGCCTCCGATCGCAAGGTACATAAAGCCTGAGGTCATCCAGGAGAACTTCTTGAAGCGCGGGCCTCGTGCAGGGGGTTACAACAGCTGACAAATTCTACCAATGCTTCCTGTTTCAGGTCCGAGAACGGTTCCACGCCCACTCAGTCTCTGGAGGCCGAAAGCGCTTTCATGAGAACTTCATCGCTGCGGTCCATCGAGCAGTACACTTGCTTGGAGACAGAAAGGTTTCACAGAAAAGCGAGGGAGAAATGTGGACGAGAGCGGGAGTGAGATGTAGCAGTCCTTCGCTATCCTTTGCTGTCTGAAGGAACTGCCCTGTCGCCCGAGCTCAGCATCACTGAAGAGGGTAGGGACAAAAGAGCCAAACAAAGACGTGAAGCAAAGCAACTGCAAGAATGAGAGCAGATGATTCTAATGCAGTGGAGCAACAAACGAATGCTGTGCTGGGAGCACTCTGCTGGGAAAGCTCTTCAACCGCTAAGCCGAGGTGTACGTCAACTTTAAAAGTCTCGATCTTGGTTATCTCATCAGCTTGAACCACACGCGCGCACACACACACACACACCCCGCCATACCTGGCCTCGGTGGCAATAAATATCAACTCTCGCTCAGCTCATGCCAAGAGCAAGCTTCGCTTACTGCTAGTTCCAGTTCGCTCTTCGTTCGATACCACTGCAGTGTCTTTGATCCGCGACACTGGGTTTAATTGCCGCGCCGGCGAGGGCCTCGAATATGAGGACTGGATTCAACCTATCGGGAGCTGTCCGAGAACTGTCATTCCGGGGTATTGTATCACATCGAGCTGCATTTTCGGCCGTACATGCACCCGCAGAAACCGGTATCATGATGGACAGGGGCCACACCAAGCATCAAGCAAAAGATAACCTACTTCCAAATTGTTTGCGAAATTCTTCACATGCTGGCACCGGCTGGCGGATGCACTTGGCACAGAATCGACAGAAAAGGCCTCGAACGCGAGCAAAGCGCTAGCCACGACCCTCGAGAGAGGGAACGAGAAGGAGAGACGAAGAGAAAGAATCAGCAAACGGATGAGCGTATCTGACTGCCGAGGTGCATAAGCGCGGCAGAGGGATGGTCCGACCTGGAAGAGAAAAGGTCATTGACCGGCGCCCTCTCACAGGGTAAACATTCGCTTTCAAGACCTGCCAGGCACGGTCACCTTCTCCAGTTCGAGCCGCGCACGGCGAGGCTCATTGCGATCGCAGCCTGGTGAAGGAAACACGACATTCCATCGCAGGACGAGCCTCCTAATCATCTGGCTCAGCAAGATGCGCAGCAGCGTGTTCGGCATCACATGAGACAGAAGAAGAGGAGCCTCAGTGTGGACATTCTTTTAGTTGTATTTCGTCATGCTATTTCGGACAGAGAAGCCGCATTGCTTGCATCTGTGTGCTGCCGAGGAAGGCTAAGGAGGAGGAAGAAATCCGCACTCTGGAGGAGAAGGACTTGAGAGATCTGTCGGATTCGTTTCCCAACATCCCGGCGACGTATCGCACGTTGAATACGTGACTGCATGCTTCGAGGAACGAATGGAAAGGGTTCAGAAGACCTTACCGCATGTGGAGGCAGACCCGACCCTAGCTTCCCAGCTTCTCGCAATGCTCCACTCCCTTGAAGCCAGGCCTATCGGCGAGAGTTGGCACGCAAAGCCGCTGAGCTGCATCGGCGAGAGAAGGCCGAGAAGGCGCTCCACGACTGAAGCCCTCTGCTACGGATAAGTTTACCTCCAGTTCTTTCACCGAAAACATGGCCCAAATGCCCTTCGTGTCTGCTTGGCCTCCACATGTGCCCGGGGCTCTGCTCGTTTGTGGGTCTGGCTGGGCACACTGCAACCCATAAACATCCGTAAGCCGTGAAGTCCCTGTACAGCAACACGACGCACCGGTACGTTGTCTTCCGAATGGCAGGAGATGGTTGCCCTGGAGCAGGCTGGTGCATTGACCGACTACTGGGCAGAACTGTCGAAGGGCTTCGTGCAAAGCAGTGGGACTGACAGAACTGCAGGAGCAGTTGGCCTCTGCACGTCGGGAACGGGTCAACAGGCAGGAGCCAAGTTGCCACAATTGATCCTGTAATATGCACCTTGCGAGGTATATGACTCCTGATGTAATCCAGGATCATCTCCTGAAGCCAGGGCCTGTGACTTCGCCATCCTGCGAGCATGCAGATGCAACATCGAACATGCCTAAGTTCTACCTCAGCCTATCGACAGTTGTCCAAGATGCGCATCTACTCTTCCCGGAGCTGGGTCACCGAAGCGCAGTCTCGTGAGGGGTATCTGTCACCGGAGGTCGGTGAGCGGCACCATGCCCACACAGCCTCCGCCTGCAGAGTCTTTGCCCGCACAGCCCACTCAGTCCTTGGAGGCAGGGAACGCGCACGTTGTTACTTGGCTGAATGTTTGCTTGATCTTGCCTTCCTTGAAGCATCTGCCCATCATTCTTCAGCGAGCTACTTGTAGCTCATGTGGGGTCGTAGCTTTGCTACGGGGCGAACACCCGAATGAAGTCTGCCGCATTTGTGATGCCAGCTTTTTCCCTTTCAGCTGTTTGACAGCCTCGTGTGGATCTCGCATGCAGGGCACTGTCGGCTTTAGCTGCATACCGGAGGCACGCGAACCGAAACGTCCGGTCGGCTCGTCCATCCGTCGCCGGTGACCCGGTTTCTCGCTTTGCATGCATTTTCTTTGCATGGCTATCTATGATCGACTCAGCCTCAAACATGATCGTGCGGCTTTATCGGCTGTCTCTGCATGAACATCATGAACTTGGATGCTGAAGCGTTGTCGCAACAAGGCGCTCCAAGGGAAGAGCGTTCTGAAGAAAACAGTGATGCTACGGCAGCGCGCGCCAGGCATCAGTGCATGGGTCCTTGCCCCTACACGTATTAGAAAGACAAAGGGTTTTCTGAAGACGAAAGAGTGTGCCTCCTTTCCCAAGTTAACCTGTGGATAGCATCGGATAGCAGACCGCCTGTTGCCTCGGGCTTCGGGCGGCTTCGATGAGCTCTGGCAGGCAAAATGTCATGCTGTCACCGAGACGTCAAGATGCGAGGCCCATCTTCATGGCCAGAAACTTTCCTGCGATGAGTGCTTTGATGAGGTCGAGGATAGCTGGTAAGACTCGAAACACCGCACTGGCCTTGGCACTTCTTGATATCCATGAAGATGTCTTGACAGTTTTGCAGAGTGCTCGAGCACAACCTAGCTCAGGCGGGCAGTGATGCCAAGAAGCGAGCTGCAGGAGCCGTGACCAAAGCGAAATCGACTGTGCGCTGATTCAAGCTCCAGAGTTCTGTGCCATCTCGGTCAGGAGATGCCGGAGATGTTACTGCAGATGAGTCCAAGAAGGATGTGCAAAACGCACAACCTGAAGCTGGCGATGCAGAAGCATTCGCGGGTCCTCCAACAGCGACACTCGCGACAGTACCTCAGCAACAACAGCCGCAAGCTGAAACTACAGGCGACCGCGAACAAAAGGAAGCGACAGAGACGAACCCAGAAGCAGCGACACAGCCCGCTGCAGAGTCGGCAGAGACAGGTGAGGTCGTCGCTGAGGGTGCTGCAGCAGCCCCAGCAGCAGAAGCAGATGGAGAAGCCGCAGTGACAGGCGAAGCAGGCTCTGGTGCGACGCAGGCAGCTGCAGATTCTCCAACAGAGAGTGGAGAAAGCCCAGCTACCGCTGATGCACCTGGCCCATCGGTTGAGCAGCCTGCCACACAAGATCCAGCACAGGAGGAGCAAAAGACAGAAACAACCGGCGAACAAAAGGAAGCGACAGAGACGAGCCCAGAAGCAGCGACACAGCCCGCTGCAGAGTCGGCAGAGACAGGTGAGGTCGTCGCTGAGGGTGCTGCAGCAGCCCCAGCAGCAGAAGCAGATGGAGAAGCCGCAGTGACAGGCGAAG